>JACEFZ010027393.1:0-309219 GCA_014155875.1 Cepaea nemoralis
CCAGGGACGACACTTTAAAGGAGGACACGACAATCAGAAGTTACATCCAGCCACAAGACTGGCGTGGATTATAAGTATTTACAAAGTACTCAACTATGACTATAGTACCCATAACCCCCACGGTTTCTAAACTGTAACATGCATGGGTAAATTCGCCCACAAGTGGGGCATGTATCAAATTTTACCCTACACCCGACACCGGAATTGGGGTGGCCGCAAGGAAAACTCAAATAAAAGAAATGTGGGCTGGGGTGAAGGGTAGAGAGACGCTTTGGTTCAAGACATGACCTAAATTTGACACGTGATACCTAAAGACTAGATCACCAAGAGGGTTTAAGCGGTGCATAGAATGAGGTATAACTGGTCAGTTTTCTCTCCATTTTTTTTTTTTGGACAATGTTTATAATATTGGAACACGGAGGTCAGCAAGGACGAATGGAAAAACATCCGGTGGTAGCGGGTTCGGCGTGGTCAAGAGGTTAAATGGGCTGAAAATATGTTTTCTTCTGACCGGGATTAGTAGGTTCGTAAGTTGAACTAAAATGTTGACTTCTCATCCTTGACTTGGGGACGTTAGTTACAAGTACATCACTAGTCGGAGCGGGTTTGCCTGATGGAGGAAGCTAACGTTCCTCAACATATGTCCAGTGCACTCATTAGTAGTAGTAGTAGTAGTAGTAGTAGTAGTAGTAGTAGTAGTAGTAGTAGGAGGAGGAGGAGGAGGAGTAGTAATAGTAGTAGTAGTAGTAGTAGTAGTAGTAGTAGTAGTAGTAGTAGTAGTAGTAGTAATAGTAGTAGTAGTAGTAGTAGTAGTAGTAGTAGTAGTAGTAGTAGCGCAGCAGCAGTAGTAGTAGTAGTAGTAGTAGTAGTAGTAGTAGTAGTAGTAGTAGTAGTAGTAGTGCAGCAGCAGCAGCAGCAGCAGTAGTAGTAGTAGTAGTAGTAGTAGTAGTAGTAGTAGTCGTGGTAGTAGTGGTAGTGGTGGTAGTGGTAGTAGTAGTGGTAGTAGTAGTAGTAGTAGTAGTAGTAGTAGTGGTAGTAGTAGTAGTAGTAGTAGTAGTAGTGGTAGTAGTAGTAGTAGTAGTAGTGGTAGTAGTAGTAGTGGTAGTAGTAGTGGTGGTAGGAGTGGTGGTGGTAGTAGTAGTAGTAGTAGTAGTAGTAGTAGTAGTAGTAGTAGTGGTAGTAGTAGTGGTGGTAGTAGTAGTGGTAGTAGTAGTAGTAGTAGTAGTAGTAGTAGTAGTAGTAGTAGTAGTGGTAGTAGTAGTGGTGGTAGTAGTAGTGGTAGTGGTAGTAGTAGTAGTAGTAGTAGTAGTAGTAGTAGTAGTAGTAGTAGTAGTAGTAGTAGTTGTAGTAGTAGTAGTAGTAGTAGTAGTAGTAGTAGTAGTAGTAGTAGTAGTAGTAGTAGTGGTAGTAGTAGTAGTAGTAGTAGTAGTAGTAGTAGTAGTAGTAGTAGTAGTAGTAGTAGCGCAGCAGCATCATCAAGTGTATGGATTACGTTCAAGTTCAAGGCGAAAGGAAGCACTCAAATGCTTGAGCAATGGCTACAGTTAAAATATGACTGCAATCACCTGTCAACCCCATGTTTATATTTCTTTGTCAACCGTTCCAGATTGACAACTGTCACCCAGATACCTGAACTCTTGGAGCTATATCGGTTCCATGTTATGAGAACGTCTTCTGTGTGGACTTGGTGATCCCAACATGAAGATATATGGTTTCCGCCTGGTTCACCTTCATGTGATAGTTTCCACACACTGCAGATACGGATGTGAGTCATGCATCGTTTCGCAATCACTAAAGAAAGAAATTGCGGGCGTTTTGAAGTAGTAGAGAGGGGGAGGGGAGAGAGGGAGTGAGAGGGGGAGAGGGAGAGATAGAGACAGAGAGAGAAGCGGGTGTTTAAGAGAGGGAGTGAGAGAATAGACAAGAAGATAGAGGCCGAGAGAGAGGGAGAGATATATAGAGAGAGAGATAGAGAGAGATGCGGAGAGGGAGAGATAGAGGAAGAGAGATAGAGAGGAAAGAGGGAGAGAGAGATAAAGAGGGAGAGAGGGGGAGAAAGGGAGAGAAAAGGAGATAGAGAGGGAGAGATAAAGACAGAGAGAGATAGAGGGGGAGAGAGCAAGGGAGGGGGGAGAGAGCAAAGGAGAGGGAGAGAGCGAAGGAGAGGGAGAAAAGAGAGAGAAGGGGAGATGGAGAGGGGGAGAGATAGAGACAGAGAGAAATAGAGGGGGTTGAACGAAGGAGAGGAGAGAGATAAAGGAAGAGAGAAAAATAGAGAGGGATACAGACAGACAGACAGACAGACAGACAGACAGACAGATATATAGATGGATGGATGGGTGGATGGATGGATGGACGGATAGATGGACGGATAGATAGATAGATAGATAGATAGATAGATAGATAGATAGATAGATAGATAGATAGATAGATAGATAGATAGATAGATAGATAGATGGTGGGTGGGTGGGTGGGTGGATGGATGGATAGATCGATGGATGGATAGATAGAGGGGGAGAGAGAGAGGATGAGAGAGAGAGAGAGAGAGAGAGAGAGAGAGAGAGAGAGAGAGAGAGAGAGAGAGAGAGAGAGAGAGAGAGAGAGAGAGAGAGGGGGGGGTGGCAACTAAGCTGATAATATGAGCACTGTCGGGGACAATTGTTCGAAGTCTTGGTTGGTCATCCGCAAAGTGTGGGGAACAGCCGGCCACCTGTACCTCCGCGCAGACAGGCCTACAACATTTGCTGGTCCCAACACCTCATACAGGCCTACAACATTTGTTGGTCCCAACACCTCATACTGGCATACAGCATTTGTTGGTCCCAACACCTCATGCAGGCCTACAAAATTTGTTGGTCCCAACACCTCATACAGGCCTACAACATTTGTTGGTCCCAACGCGTCACGGACCCATAGCAAGTTCCTGTTTCGGGTCATATTGTTTTTTTTTTCATGTTCTTTGCAGGATGTTGCCGTCCAATCCCAACCCCAGGAAATTTATTAGTATTTAGTAGGTTGTCATTGCTTTCCGAATGAGAGTCAATGCTGAAGTTCAGTAGGGAATGAACCCGCTGCCTCCGACGTCACAGCGCATTAAACCCCGCGGCTACGTAGGCCCTTGTTTGGGGACTTTAGAAAATGAACGGCCGAAGCTCATACTACAAAAATCAACGCCAAGCGATCTGCTTCAGTGCGGCGGATTTCGAACCCTCAACATTCTAGGACGGGGAATTGTAAAACTGCGTGTCACTAACCCTCAGTCTCAGGCGCCGACATTTCTACATTAGAAAACTTGAAAGCTATTGCGAACACATGATGATTACTTGCTTCGATCCTAGCATACACATAACACACTCTTTCTTTGCCTGTTCATACATGAACACAGAGATAAAGATTGAAAGCTACAGTTACCGACCGGGATTCAAACCTGCCACCTCCAAATTACGACGGCGCTTCCCTGCAGGAACAAGTGTACTTCGACGCATGACCAACTAAACACTCTTCATACTCCTTTCCTAGCTGCAATTGATATTGGTGAATATGTCTTCCATGTTGCCGAAGTCAACCTTTGCGTGGCAATTCTTGTCCTATCTCCACAACTGATATTCCTCCAGAAGTTGCAAATGGTCCTGGATACATGTACTGATTCACTGTTTAACTGATTCAGTGCCGAAAATATCGCCAAATGTAACCCTATTTGGACAAAAAGGAAGATATTTCGCAGTACTTGGGTCATCTGTTATTTGTTTTGTTTCGTGGTATCGTCCACAATTTTAATGCTCAATGAACAGACATTTACATTATAATACATCATGTTTGGTGCAAACTTACTTTTTGTTTGGCACCGATTAAGTTAAGAATGTTCCAATTTGCTTGGTCTTAACATTGTGGTATTTATTTCTTCTTGGAGATGGTCATGATCTCTATTTTCTAAATATTAATTCCAACACCTAGTTGCTCCTCGCTCATCTACCATTTAGTTAGTTAGTTAGTTAGTCTTTCCTCTTGAGCCTAAGGCGGCGCATAGGGCAGAAGTCCTGTCTCTCCATGCTTGGCGGTTCGCTGCTACCTGTTGTAGATCTTGGATATTTACTTGGCCATTGAATGAGCCTTCTCTAATGATGGTTCTACGCAGAGTCTCTCTTGGTCTTCCACGTTTTCTTTTCCCTACCGGTGACCATATGAGGGCTTGGTAGGGGAGTCTTGTCTTGTCCATTCTAAGTACATGGCCGATGTAGTTCCAACGGCTACCATCTACCATTTACCATACTTATATATATATTTTTTGTCTCCGCTCGCTAGCTTTGAGCTCAAGCGTAGACCAGACACTTGTAACTACTTCTATTCCACTGGGTTGATATTTGCTTGAGGATTAACTTTCCCTATTACCTGTGTCCCTCGCCATTAGGCGAACCACCTCCGATTTCAGAGGCATATGTAATTTGCATTCCTATGTCAAGGACGAAAAGACAACATTTTAGTTCAGCTGACTGGTGTAGGGGTTATACTTAAACTTGACTTGTTTGTAAATATCCTTGTTATTCTAACGCGAACGGCCTCTAAAAGGCTCTTGGGAGCTTGATAAACGAGATTTACGGTGTCAATTACTGCCTTTGCTAACGTATGCCCGTGAACTAAAGGCCCCGAATGTCAAGATTAGAAATAAATTAGCGCCTCAGAGGTGTTTCTTATTCTTTGAAAGCTAAGAATCCCATGGACAGCTAAGAATGCCCACGGGCTGCTAAGAATGCCATGGACGGCTAAAACTCCTATGGACGGCTAAGAATTTCATGGACGGCTTAGAATCCTGTATATGATGAAACAAAAATGTATTATTAAATCCTACTGGAACAGAACGGACGAACAAACGTTATTTTCAAAGGGTTCAGAATTGGGCACTCAGATTTGGAAACAGACCCCCCATTGCGCTGGTTTCCATGCAATGGTATGGGTGGCGGTCGTTTAGAAAGCAATGGCAAACTGCTGAACGTAAATTTGCCGAGAAATCACAAACAGCCAAAACATGATGGGGTTGACTGCGACGTCCAGTAATGAATATGAATGACTAACTACGACTGGTATACAATGACAACAAACACACGTACATGCCTGATTAGGATCACAGGCCGGATGAACATAATATTGTACGTGGATGAATTTGGTGAAAATAATGCTGGTAATGGCATGAGCTCGGCCGGGAGTATGTTCAGTAGTTTGCCATTGTTTTCTGAACGACCGATGCTCATGGAATTGTTAACAATCAACACAAAGCTGTTGCTAACAAATTACCTGCAGTAAATTTCGAAAGCGGTGTTCGGAATTCGAATCGCGTTCGCTAGCCGTGTGTCACAGAAGTCGACATTGGTTCCAAATGTTGCTGTATGTAGCCGGGGGCGGGGTTGGGGTGAGCGCCCAACCTTGCATAAATATCCCAGTGGCTCGTGCATTAATCACCTATGCAGCAAAGGTCAAACTCCTGACCTTCTCGTGGCAGGAGAAGGGGCAGCGGCGAGTCACTGGCGCCGAGAAATAACCAGAACGCTCTAGATGTGTATGCACGTACATGCAAGCGCAGACACGTGTGTGCGTGCCTACACACCAAAACTCGACTAAGACCACAGTCTGCTCTAGCAAAGAAAGGTGCTGAAGACGGAGGCAACCAGCAAGGAGGCGCACCACAGAAATCAGGATGCCACGCAATTACGCGTAATGAAATATGTCGACTACTGCTAAATGTTATGGTGCTCGCCCTGCTTTGGTCCCCCAGGCAGGTGCAGTGCCGAGCAATATGCCTCGAAAGGGTCCAACCACAACTACTGGAGGTCCTTCACAGATGTCCTGTGGAGCCAGGGAACCTGAGAATAGGGCGTCTGGCCATACCAAACAAAGACTAAAAATAATGCACTGGAATACGGAGGGAGTCAACAACAACAAACAAACAAACAAAAATAGAATTAGAAAACATCTTGGACAAAGAAAACGTAAGCGTATGTTCCTTGCAAGAAACTCACCTCAACGAAAATATAGCCTTCAAATCAGAGGCTACCATTGTTACCGATCTGACTGAAAGGACTGGCGAAAGGGTAGGATACTGACCCTTGTAAAAAAAAAAAAAAAATAACATCACTACTTCTCAAATTGAAGTTTACATGGAAGAGGCTGAGTATCAGATACTTAAATTTAAGACAGGCAATACAGACCTTCATCTGATCAATTACTACTGTCCAAATAACCGCCCACGGGCACTGGACACACTACCATTAAAAAAATATGATTGTGTGTGGCGACTTCAACAGCCACTCGCAGAGTTGGGGCTATGATCACATGGACCAGAGACGAGAGAGACTGGAAGGCTGGCAGGATGAGAATAGATTCATTTGATTAACAAGCCATCCAACCCACATACTTTCTACTCTAGGTCATGGCATACTACAACTACACCTGACCTGGCTTTTCATTCACCAGACCTGGAGTGGAACATTACACGAATTGTTGGGAAATAACTTGGTGGCAGTGACCATCGGCCAGTCTTTCTAACTGTAGAAAATGAGCTTGTAAGTGAAAGCGGCATCCTTTCGAGGTGGAACTACAAGAAAGCAGACTGGGCGATGAACAAGCACCGCACCAGCATACTGGTTAGAAACCTAAACACTGAGAAAGACAAATAAAGTAGTTGAAGAGTTTGGAAAATGCATACTACAGGCAGCACGAGAAACAGTACCAACAGGAGTCCGTAAGCATTATAAACCCTACTGGAGTAGTGAACTGGAACAGTTGCATAATAATGTGGAAGTGTGTAGAAAGCAAGCAGAGGCCACACCCAGCCAAGAGCACCTCAATAAATACCAGCACGCAAAAGCCAAATTTCAAAGGGCCAAGCTGCAGGCTAGACGGATAATCTGGCAGGAAAAAACAGAGTCTCTGAACTTTGAAAGAGACACAAGGAAGTTGTGGAAGCTAATAAAACAACTTAACGATGAGGGCAAAGGGGGAAACTCAAAAATTGCACTAGATAAAGATGGAAACACCTTAACAAGAAAGCAAGCAGCTGACCATTTTGCGGACTCATTCGCACAAGATAACAATATCAAAATTAGTCAAGAGAAATAACAAGAGATTCGAGAGAAATGGCAACATACAGGACAGAATGAAACAGTAAATTAGGTTTTGGAGACACTTAGTACAATCAGCGAACTGGAGCTAGCCATAACAAAAATGAAAATGAGAAAGACACCAGGAGCTGATGGTATCTCCAATGAAATGATCAGGAACCTAGGAACAGAGGCCAAAGCAAAGCTGTTGCAGATCTTCAATAACAACTGGACCTTAGGCAGTGTTCCACAAGCCTGGAGAGAAACAATTATGATACCCCTCCTACAATCAGGGAAAGAAAATTCTATTACCACCAGCTACAGACCAGTTTAGCCTCACCAGCTGTCTCTGCAAAACAGTGGAGAGCATCATCAATCACAGATTGCAGTGGTACATTGAAAATGAAAACATCCTTGTGCCACCGCAAGCTGGCTTTAGGCAGTGCTACTCTACGGAAGATCAGACAACCTATCTCTCTCAAGACATTGAAAATCCATTCCAAGAGAAGAAGCTGGTGCTTGCTGCATGGATAGATCTAAAGAAAGCCTTTGACAAAGTCTGGAAAGAAGGTCTGATAAAGAAAGTGAGAAACTGTAAAGTCAATGGAAGAATGTACAAATAGGTGAAAGCATACTTGCACAACAGAAGAGCCCGAGTACAGATAGACGGACTCAAGAGCAAGAAAGTACTATTGCACCACTGTTTCCCAGAGCGGAGTCTTGTCCCCCACACTTTTTCTAATCTTTATCAATGATCTTGTTGCTAATCTACCGCATGGAATTAAAGCGGCAATGTACGCCGATGACCTGGTTCTATGGAGCACAAATGAACATGCATCAGTGGCCACCAGATCGCTACAAAGAGCTGTAGATACATTTGCTGCATGGGCAAATAGATGGTGTGTCAGCATAAACACTGACAAGTGCAGCACCACTGTATGTACCCTCTCTCCAAAAAAAAAAAAAAAAAAAAGGCAGGGATCATCCAGATAAATGGAATATCCCTTAGAATAAGTCGCTTAAAAGTCGACAGGGTCGACTTCATTGCACCGGGTTTTATTCCATATGGCTCGGTCTCTTTCCGCAGCGCGGAAAGCGTCGCACAAAGCACGAACTCCGTAGCTTTTAGCGACGACCCACAGGAGTCTCCGAAACATTTAACTCGTAAACCGAAGGGTGCGGCCCGGAATCGAACCCACAACCTTCGGAGCACGGAAGATAAAGAACCAACATACATTGGAGTAACATTTGATGGCAGGCTGATATGGAGAAAGCACATCAACCAAGCAGTAGCAAACGCCAGAAGGAAAATAACCATCCTTAGAAAACTAAGTGGAACCACATGGGGAGCCAGAGGGAAAATACTTAGCAAAGTTTTTCAACAGAGCATACGACCACACCTGGAATACGGGTCATTTGCGTGGTGTTCAGCATCAAATACCACACTACAAGAGCTGGACAAGGTGCAAAATCAAAAGCATAGAATCACCACAGGAGGGATGAGATCAACCCCTATAGTAGAAGTGGAGAATATGGGGAGGACACAGGCACTGAGTGAGCGCAGAGATACGAAAACGCTAATACAAGCAGAAAAGTTCCTCAGCTTGCCAGGCCACCCTATGAAGAACAGATTTAAAAACTTAACTATGGGGCGGTTGAAAAGAAGCAGTTTTATCCACCAGGCAAAACGACTCTGCAGAGAAACTACAGATCTGCCCACAGTTAGTATCCCCCTGAAAACTATACCAGAGCGAACTCCATGGGAAGATGAACATATACTAACACTACAAATCCAGACAAAAGTGAGAGGAATATTTGACAAGGAAGAACAGACCAGTGTACAGCTCAGAACAGCCACTCTCAGCTTCCTTAATGACGAATACCCACAGGGCCTCTGAATCCGAGTCTACACAGATGGGTCAGCACAAAATGCTATTCGAAATGGAGGAGCGCAAGTGTACATAGAATACCCAAATAATACTAGGGACACGGCCAGAGTACCAACAAGAAAGTACTACCATAACTATGATGCTGAAATTGAGGCAATCAAGATAGCAACAGAGAAATTACAAAATACCAGCCACGGTACACAACCTGCAGTGATATTGACAGATGCAAAATCCGTAATAGAGGCGCTCCTGTCTGGGAAATTGCCAGTTCTGAGGACACTACTTTCTGAACTTAGCAGTCAGCGTAAGATCACCATACAGTGGATACCATCCCACTGTGGAGTCCCCTCAATTCGAATCAGAAAGCCACCAAACCTTACTCAAGACGACTACCACGTTATGGACAGACCAGAACAGGTCATTCTTCTGCGCCTCAGAACAGGACACAATAGATTACGCAACCACTGGTATACAAAATTCAAGATTGGTGACTCAGCCATGTGCACATGTGGTTTGGCGTCGCAGACAGCAGAGTACATACTCCAGGATTGCCCAAACTACAACATATCCAGGCGAACCTTCTGGCCTAGAGAGACAACAGTGGAAGATAAACTCTATGGACCGCTGAATGAACTAAAAAAGACTGTTAGATTCATACAAGAGACAACATTGCAGTTATAAACATATTTCAGGCGAACGAAAGAAGAAGATCTTGCTATATAATTTCCTAAACCACAGATATCTGTCGTGTAACCATTTTTTTTTTTTACAGGCAAAAATAACAAAAGTGCAACATCATATATCCTGGTTATAATATCACACGTTGCAGTTTTTGACACATGAGAAAACATGTTCCTTCTACACAATACACTACGTGTCAAAGGCTATATAGTTAGAGAATACAATCTCAAACTCCTCTTCTTCTGCGTTCATCCGGAGAATTTTTTTCTTTTCCGGAGTTCATTGCGTTGTTCCTGATTACAGCAGAGCTGCTTCTTGCGCCTTTAGGCCGACATATCCGACTTCTGCGGGCATTTGCTGACGGAGTTAACCTTCCCGGGCAATCTCAAGCTAAACGTGTACAAAGGCCAATAGATAATGTTGCTTCATGTCCGGCACGTAAGGGGAGACAAGAATTGCCACACGGTAACCTAACTTGCATGTTGTAAGAGATGACTAGGGAGGGGTTGTGTGAGACTAGGGTTGCTGGATCTTGTCACAGAGAAACCGAGACCTTTCTCTTAGAACAGTGGTTCTCAACCTTTTATGGTCCATGTACCTCTTCACCATAAGTTCAGAATGCCACCCCCCCCCCCCTTTTTCGTATTTCATTCCTATAAATTCTCCGCCCCCCCCCCTCCCCGCCCCTACACAGTATACGTAAAAATGTAAGCTAAAATTAGTAACACATACAAGTCTAGACTTGATTTGCAGGTCATTTTTTTTAATTCGCATAACTTTTACAAAACATCGCTGTCAACATCAGCATCTTTCAGCTGTCTGTTGATTTCTTGGCAAGATTACGCTCAGTAGTTTGCCATTGCTTTCTGAGCGGCCGGCTCAGTTATCCCGCAAGTCACCAGCGGGGGACGAACCGCTCCCAGTTCTCGCCCGCTACGAGACTCTGCGTGATAAACGGGATTACGGAGAAAGTATTGTATCCCCTCGGCCAGAGAGACCGGCATTTGCAGGTCTACTTACGTACTTACGTACTTACATTGCTGCCAGTCTCTCCTTACTGCAGCACCGGTTCTGAACAACGACACAGACATTTAGCAGTCCATGTTAATGCGACTATACTTACGGTATAACATGAATTTCAGAACAGCGAGAAGTACAGAACCGTAAAGTATGGAAGGAAAAACAATAACAAATTAATCGGTTCTTGTATTAACACGATCATGAAGTAATCTTAATTCCCCCCCCCCCTTCCACGCACACCCTAAAATCCCCCTTCCCTGGTGTTGGGGGGGGGGGATTCCCCACCGGTTGAGAGCCACTGTCTTAGAAGTGATATTGTCACTCATCTTCATCACGTGTCCTGTCAAATAGCTTTGACGTTCATGTCTCTCCACCGATTTCTCTGCCTTTGGTGTTCCTGACCACCCCCATTCATGATAATTCCCCCATGTCTCAGTCCATCCAGTATCATTTCTCTCTGTCTGTCTCTTCTACTGATATTCCAGTGGCAGCGATGTTTCCGATGCCTGTATTCTCATCCGCTTTTCGTTGATTTTCATACAATGGTATGAGTGCCGGTCGTTGAGAAAGAAATGGCAAACCACTGAACGTAAACTTGCCAATAAATCACAAACAGCTAAAATTACTGACGTTGACTGCGACGTCCTGTAAAAAAATATACTATATTTAACTATTCTCATCACATGAACACATAGTGTTGTTTCTTTCTTTCATATAGTTGTATACAATGTTCTACTTTCAATAGCCTCTCCCAGGCAATCATGTTAGTTAATTTGGCAGTCCAAGGTTTTCGCAAAATCGTCTCAGAAACCACTCTCCGCTGCTCACAGTCTCTCATTACTGCAGCACCGGTTCTGAACAACGATACAGACATTTAGCCGTCCATGCTAATGCGAATCGAGTACAAGTAAATATACTATTAGATTCATAACTTAACCCACGGCACGGCATAGGGAAAGGCAGTGTTGTTTCCCCCCACTGTTCTATACAGTTGAAAAACAAGTTAGTTGCATATCCTTTACAGGACGTTGCAGGCAACACCAGCAATTGTTGCTGTTGTGATCTCTTGGCAAGTTTACGTTCAGTAGTTTGCCATTGATTTCTGAACGACCGGCACCAATACCATTTCGTACAAAACCAATGCGACGCTGTCTGCAGCCAAATCGCGCGCAGATGTGTTTCGAACGCGGGTGTGCTGGATCACGAACTGCGTCCGTAACTCTTTCGCCACGGAGCAGGCATATAGTTGACAGGAGTATAAATATGATGTGATAATATTGCATGATGTTCACTATATAAATGTATATTTAAAACTTATATTGCGTGATGTTCACTACATAAATGTATATTTAAAGCTTATATTCCGTGATGTTCACTATATAAATGTATATTTAAATCTTATATTGCGTGATGTTCACTACATAAATGTATATTTAAAACTTATATTGCGTGATATTCGCTACATAAATATATACTTAAAACTTATATTGCTTGATGTTCACTACATAAATGTATATTTACAACTTATATTGCCTGATGTTCACTATATAAATGTATATTTACATCTTATATTGCGTGATGTTCACTATATAGATGTATATTTAAAACTTAGATTGCGTGATGTTCACTATATAAATGTATATTTAAAACTTAGATTGCGTGATGTTCACTATATAAATGTATATTTAAAACTTAGATTGCGTGATGTTCACTATATAAATGTTTATTTAAAACCTATATTGCGTGATGTTCACTATATAAATGTATATTTAAAATTTATATTGCCTGATGTTCACTGTATAAATGTATATTTAAAACCTATATTGCGTGATGTTCACTATATAAATGTATATTTACAACTTATATTGCGCGATGTTCACTATATAAATGTATATTTAAAACTTATATTGCCTGATGTTCTCTATATAAATATATATTTAAAACCTATATTGCCTGCTGTTCACTATTTAAATGTATATTTAAAACTTATATTGCCTGGTGTTCTCTATATAAATGTATTTTAAAAACTTATATTGCCTGATGTTCACTATATAAATGTATATTTAAAACCTATATTGCGTGATGTTCAATATATCTATATCTATAAAACAGAGTGTATGTGGCTTTGTGTGTATGTGTGTATTGGATGCGTTCGATAACGGTACATCCGATTGAGATGAAATTTTCTACATGTCTTCATTTCGTTCCTGTGCAACCGACTATAATAGTTTCTTAGTGTAAAATCTTCTACTTATATAATAACATTTACTTTTTCATTTTTCATTATATAATTTCTATATAGCAGGGGGACTTCACTCTAGAAATGTTATTTCAAGGGGCATAACTTTTAATAACATTTATATATACTTTATAGTCATATTGTTGGACTTACTTGCACTATTGTTAAACTCTTTGTCTATAGTTATTTTCAGGCATATGAGTTATAATAAATAATGATATAATCTTTAAGGCATTTTCAGTTTTCATAAAAATAATGCATAATGCGTAACATTGTAACCCATCTTATTCTGCTTAAAGAACTTATCAACTGTCATGTCGGTGATTAAAAACAGTTTTCATTAAAAATAATGAATGGTGTGTGGAAGGACATTCTTTTAAGTTACTGTGCGCCAGGAGCTGGGCGAAACCACGCCGGGTCAGATAGATAGACAGACAGACAGATAGTCGGGAACGGAAGCTTATTTGACTACTTATATGAATTAAATGACATGCTCCCCACCAGGGACTGGGTGAAGCCGGGCCGGGACAGACAGACAGATAGACAGACAAACAGATAGTCGGGAACGGGAGAACTTATATGACTAAGTATATTAATTAAATGAGATGCTCCCCACCAGGGACTGGGTGAAGCCGGGCCGGGTCAGACAGACAGACAGACAGATAGACAGACAGACAGATAGTCGGGAACGGGAGAGCTTATATGACTACTTATATGAATTAAATGAGATGCTCCCCACCAGGGACTGGGTGAAGCCGGGCCGGGTCAGCCAGACAGACAGACAGACAGACAAGCAGACAGACAGACTGATAGATAGATAGATCCCCTCCAGGGCCTGGGCGAAGCCGGGCCGGGTCAGCTAGTAAATATATATTTAAAACTTATAGTGCCTGATGTTCACAATACATCTGCATATTTGGAACATATATTGCGTGATGTTCACTATATAAATTATGTTTAAAACTTGTATTCAAAACAAGCGGTCAATATGGCCAAATGCATAAGAGCGCTCGCTCTTAAACTTCCGGTGCTCTGATGGAAGGGCAGTCGGTTCACTCCCTACACTGGTCACTTGGTCTTAATCGTCGACTGCTAGTTTAGGCAGCAATGGCAAACTACTGTACGTAAAATTACCTAGTAAATCAACCTGGAGTTGGGGTTGACCTTGGGGTTGGTCACAACGTCCTGGAAAAACTATGCAATATTTTTATTTAAAACAAAATTGCACAAAAATATAATACCTAAGTACCGTAATTTAATAAAATGTATGTATGTATTCACAGAGTTAAATGTTTACTCCTCTTGCTTTCTTATTTGCCAACTTGTCAATTGCATCTGATAGTTCCAAACGTCAAGACACTTGTTTTTTCTATAGCTAGCAGTGCTAGATCACCAAATCTCTCACAAGCCATTGGCGTTCTTAAACATGTCTTTACAAATCTGAGTTTCGAAAAACTCCTTGCACCTGATGATACATTACCTGGTAATGTCAGACATTAAGTTATTTTAAAAAAAATAAATACATATTAAATTTTTAAATTGGTGTGTCCAATCTACAATTCCACTGGTCAAAACCTGTTACGTTTTTAGCCCATTGAAGAAGTCTAGACCATCAGTTTCCTAATAACTTTTCTTTTTCTTTTTATAATTACAATTACAACTGAAGGTCAGTATGGCAGAACGAATAAAAGAGCTCGTTCTTTACAATTCAGTTGGCTGGTGCCGAGGTAGCGGGTTCAACCCCTACACCGGTCACTGGTAAAAAATATTGGGTTCTCGTCCTTGACTTGGGGACGTAAATTACAGGTACCCCTGAAGTCGGAGTGGGTTCGCCTGATGATGAAGGAAACTGGTAATAGGGAAAGCTAATCCACCGCCTAACAATCAGTCCAGTGCGCTGAAAGCTGTCATATGTGTAGGGACTATGTTGGAGTTTAAAAAGAGGGAACAACAACAACAACAACAACAACAACAAAATAGAAGGAAACTATTGTACGAAATAGCTTGTAATCTAAGGCTATAAGAAAAGAAAGATCAAATAGTGTATAATATGCCTTCCTTTGTTTAGGCCTCCCGCGTACTATTATGGCACACATTGATATTCCGCTGTTTAATGGTGGATTGGAGTTTTCCTTGGAAGGGTCAGTCAGAAGCGTATGGGTTTAGTCTGGGGTGAGTGTGAGCCCAGCTAATCAGTATCTGTGGGAACAAGTGTCCCATGGATAGTTTGATGGATGTTTCAAACTTTAGAAAAAATGTTCTATAGCCACTTAGAAAGATATTTCACAACCTCAGGAACAAGTATTGTATGGTCAGTTTGAAAGATGCTTCACGTGCTTAGGAAGAAGTGTTCTGTAGCCGGTTTCACGTCATAAGAAGATGTGTTCTGTAACCAGTTTGAAAGATGCTTCACATGCTTAGGAAGAAGTGTTCTGTGGGCAGTTTGAAAGATGTTTCACGCCGTAAGAAGAAGTGTTCTATGGCCAGTTTGAAAGATGTTTCACACCTTAGAACGAACGAACGAACCGATTTTATTTTCAAAGGGTAACAAATTAGTATTAGGCACACAGGTCCGTCTTACATTCGGCCATTCCAATCACTCATTTTTCGTTCATCAATAGGACATAATACATTCACATAAGAAGAAAAAAACCTTGTCAAATGAATGTTGTAGACATAAACAATGCATATTCCATGTTATGAGACACAGCTCCCACCCACCCACACATCCCCCATCCACCCACACATCCCCCACCCAATAACACACACACACACTTCCATGCACACATACATACCCTCACCCATCCACCAATCCCCCACCCACACGTCACACACCCACACACAACCCACCACCTATGTACATCTCCCCACCCACCACACATCCCCCACACACACGTCCCCCACCCACACATACATCCAGGCGCACATACATGCACCCACCCATCCTCCACCCACACATCCACCACCCACGCACATCCCCCACCTACACACATCGCCCCACCCACACACACATCCTCCACCCATCCGAAAACCCACAAACACTCACCCATCCACATATCCTGCACCACCCACCCACACACCCCCAACCACCCAGCCAAACACACATCCCCCAACCACACATCCCCCAACCACACATCCCCCAACCACACATCCCCCAACCACACATCCCCCAACCACACATCCCCCAACCACACATCCCCCAACCACACATTCCCCATCCATACACACATCTCCCCGCCAACCCATTCATCTCGCACCTATTCACACACAAATCCCGCACCCACACACACATCCCCCCTTTACACACATCCTCCTTACACACGTCCCCCCATCCACACAATCTCCCCCACCCACCCACACTCCCGCACCCACCCATACACACTTCCCCCACCCATCCCCCAACCTACACACACTCACCCATCCACATACCCTCCACCCACTCCCAATCACCCACCCCCAATCACCCATTCCCCAAACACACATCCCCCACAAGAAGTGTTCTACAGCTAGTTTGAAAGCTTTTTTTTTTTTTCAACCTAGTGAGGAAGTGCTCCGTAGCCACTTTAAAGGATATTTCACCCCATTGGAAGAAGTGTTCTAAGGGCAGTTTGAAAGATGTTTCACACCTTAGGAAGTGTTATGTAACCAGTTTTGAAAGATGTTTCACGCCGTAGGAAGTGTTATGTAACCAGTTTCACAACCTAAGAAGTGAATAATAGACAGTTTGAAAGATGTTTCACAGCCTAAGATGTGTATTATAACCAGTTTGAAAGATGTTTCACGCCGTCTAAAGCCACATACACTGATCTCTAAAGTGCATAGCAAGTGCACATTTCCCTCGAAAGATAAACAAAGAAGCGGAAGCAATAGAGCGGATCAAGACAGACACATTATGAATGGAATGATTATGAAACTTCACGAAGCCCAGATAAATACATGTTATCCTATCCCACAGAAAAATCCTTCTAATCTCTAGGTTTCATTTAATACCCTGTTACCGTCTCTAATTTCCCGTGACGTCCCTCTTGTCCATTAAGGAGGTGACGCACAACACACATGAAATAAGTATACACCTCGCGGAAGAATATTCGCTACAAAAAGTACAAATGAATGTGCCATGCCGATATGCATGGCATGGTCGAGACAGGAATACGGAGCTGATCCACGACTCTGGTGATCGAGTGAGATGGCAAAACATGACTGCTCACGCTTTTCGGCATGGCACATGGTAGATGAATGGATATGCGTGGCGGTTATGTTTCACCATCTCTTACGATCACCATAGTCGTGGATCAGGTCCGTGTTCTAATCTCGACCATGCCATGTAGCCAAGTCATCCAGATACGTACTTCTCTGCTTTCCCCTAGTTCGTTTCTCTTCAATCTTGCCAGTTGTCACCCAGTTATCTAGTTTAATTCTTCTCATAACGTGTCCAACAAATTTTGACAGAGTAACGTCTAATTTCTTTCATCAGTATACGGTTATTATCTTAATTGTAGAGATAAATTGTTGCCCTTGCAGCATGATCCCTCTCTCCGCCTGCCTAGTTTACTCTATAGGTAACACCAATAGCCTACATCTGGAACAAGACCAGCTGCAGAAGCTGCCGGATTAGCAAAGTAATGTTCAAACTGTCCGCCTGTCTGAGAAAGCTGTGAATATTTAAGCAACTGGAAAACGCGAAGGGTAGGTCAGCTTTACAAGAATTCAGTCCCCCCCCCCCACCCCCCACCCCCCCCCCCAAAAAAAAAAGGACATTGCGGCGACAAGCCTTCATCAACAAATAAGAATAATTATAATACTGCTTGCATGCTTGCTTGTGTTCGCTGGCTGTGAACTCCAGCTTGAAGTCCTATATGTCGGATGAAGACATCTTGTTGTCCAACATCAGTGTGATGTCATACCGGACTGAGGTTTGCGTGAGTATCCATTGTCCCATGCTAAAACGCAAAACACTGACGAAAATGACACTACAATAACTACATTATGGTGTAAGAATATTATGCAACAGTGTGAGAAATACAAATGTAAACCAAAAACAGCAGAAAGGGGCGGCGGGAGGAGTGTTAAGACGAGAGGGTCAACTTCATTGCACTGGGTTGTATCTGATATGACGGAATCTCTTTTCGCAGAACGGCCTGCCGAAAGCGTCACACAGAACATGAACTCCGTGGCTCCAGAGACGACCCTCGGGAAGTCTCCAAGCAAACTGTCCTCATAAACAGAATGATGTAGTCCGGACACCAACTCACTACCATCGGAGTGTCAGGCAGGGTTTTAGCCACTTCGCCACGGAGTAAATATGTGAAGATGACCTATACTTGGTGCTTCAAAGTTGTTTCATCATCATCATCATCATCATCATCATCATCATCATCATCATCATCACCATTATCCAGTGCCTTGCCAGCAGGCTTGGGCGAACAAGCTTCTCCACAAATTGCAAACTCCGACGGCATGAATCAATTCGTGTGTTGACTTCCTTCCGTGTCATGACACAAGACTGTCAAGAATCTTCTCACGCTGTCTTCCTCTATCTTTCTTTCTGCAAATCTTTCCGGTTGTCACATGTTCTAGTTTTTGTGTTCTTATAATACGAGTATGGGCAAAAAACGATGACCGCTTCTTTCTGATGTTTGTTATAAGTTGCTTTTGCGACTTAGCTTCCCTCAAAATGTCCAGATGACGTCAGCATACCGTTTATGGTGTGGTGACTTCAGTCGCAGGCATGGGGGGAAGTTACCAGACTGGGTGCCAAACAAAATATAGGATTGGACTAAACAAAAATGGATGGCGGAAAATGGGAAGTCGGGGTGTCTCACAGATATGACTTAACAATTGTTAATATTGTAGCAAACATGTTGTATTACATATCAAATTAAAGGGGGTCGCTTGTGGGAAACAACTGTGTATAAGCCCATGGCAGAAACGGAAAGTCACTAACGACGTTAATCATCCCATGGTGTTTAATCACATAAGGACATATTGATGTGTATAAAGGGATAGCCTGTACCACACCGCGCGCGCCGGCGAGTTCTGTGTTGGTTTTACTGAACCCCTGCGAGTCTTCTGACTTTCTTGTTGTACACCACGATGGGGTTGAGTGGACTCGGGGTATGGTGTCCGCCTCGAGTGCTGGAGGTCCTGGGTTCAAGCCCCGGTGAGGGCCGGGATTTTTTCACGTGGACTTCTAGCAACAAAATGTCCCCTGGTCTCTGGGTAGTGAGATCGGACGCCCGTGTGCATTACTGCGCACGTAAAAACATCCCTTGGCAGTTGGAAATCGAGAAAGAGTAGCCTATACGCGCTGCCCGGGCAAAATTTCGAGTTTAAAATCTACCCAAATATGTCAGGATCCTCGCCGGTGCTACGGAGTTCGTGCACTGAGCTAAGATTCTCCGGACTCAGGTTTGAGTTAGGAGTAGAATGGAGCACTTATGGGTTACATCTGTGTGCCGTGATGTTGATCCGTCGACTAAACTAAACTAAACACCACGATTAACTGGCCATTATTAGCCTAAACAGAACTGGCAGAGTTGATGACCCCTAGAGCAGGATCTGTTGTAGAAGTGACTAGAAATTATTCGGACACTCCATGACCGCACCCCCAAAAACATGGGTAAATGATGCCATCGAAGGTATGCTCTGCCAGTGGCGTCACTGGGGTTGGTGTCACCCAGTGCGGTAAACTCTTGGTGTCACCCCTCTAGACTTTCACCATGGTCTTCTTCCGAGTGTTCCTGTACCATATATAATCGCATATAGTAATGTTTGTAAAATAAGTCAAAAAGTTAATAAGGACATAAGAAAGAAAACAAATTGAACAATATAACTTCAATACTTCAGGTAAAACATAATAAAGAACTTCGACAAACTCGGACAAAGTTAAATTTTTGTTATTTTGCTATGTCTGCTTTGTCAAATTTGCAATTTTTTTATTTTGGTGTCACCCCTTGATGGTGTCACCCGGTGCGGCCCGCACCCCCCTAGTGACGCCCCTGTGCTCTCCTAACTTGACAAATGCCCGCCAATTGTGACACCTAATATACGAGGGTAGGTCAGAAAGTTATGCACCACAATTATTATCTCAGACTAATAATAAAGATAGACGCATTAAATTAGCACCAGTTTAAGTTTGCAATCTCTTGAAGCTGTATACCAAATTGAACCTACGTAAACCAATTCTAACCGCAACACAAAACCGTTGAAATAGCAGATATTAATGTCCGTTACAAGCAGATGATTATTATAGAATTTTTGATCGCAGAGAAAGAAACTTTTGTTAACATTCTCAAACGATTGTGTGTAGTTTATGGCACTTTTGCAATATACACTCACAGAAACTAAATCGGTGTTACTGCAGGGTTAGGCCTTTCAAGAATCGAAAGCAACTGTTTCTCCTACATGACAACGTACGTCCTCACACAAGTTTGCAAACGACAAAATATGGTGGAATATGTACTGCCCCATCCACATTATATTCCAAACCTGACACATTCGTCTTTTCGGTCCCCTTAAGAATGCTATCCGAGGGACAAAGTTTGAAGGCATTTATGAAGTGACTGATGCAGTGAAGAAATGGATACGAGAATAGAGCAAATTGTGGTACAGACCTGGGATGCATGCTCTTGTTTCAAGATGGCGTGAAGCCGTTAAATTTTATGGGGATTATGTATGGGAAGTAAAAATGTTTGCTGCACATGTGCATGAACATTGTTGACTAAATTTCATTTGTATGTTATTACGTTTCAAGAGATAATAATTGTGGTGCAAACCTTTCTGATCTACACTCGAATGCAGGTTCAAACGTCCGCCGAACGAGAATCGTTACTAAACAGTGACCCTGTTCAAACGTTCACTACATATCGTGCACTAAACGGAATATCGGTGTTATGAGAGAAAACCTTGATTTATATGATGGAGAGTTGACAGCATAAAGAACTTGGCGGAAACATACAGACAAGAATTACTCGTATCAGTCCCAGAACAGGACAGTGTAGACATGGGAGATGCGTGGTCTCGAGGTATGGTGCCCGCCTCGAGTACTGGAGGTCCCGGGTTCAAGGACCGGGATTTTTTTCATGTGGACTTCTAGTAATAAAATTTCCCCTGGTCTCTGGGTAGTGACATCGGACGCCCGTGTCTATTGTGGCGCACGTAAAAAATCCCTTGGCAGTTGAAAATCGAAAAAGAGTAGCCTAAAGTCACTGCCCGGGCAAAATTTCGAGTTAAAAATCTACCCAAAGTATTTAAGGATCCTCGCCGGTACTACGGGGTTCGTGCACTAAGCTGAGTTTCTCCAGACTCAGGTTTCAGGAAGGAGGAGAACGGACCACTTATGGGTTACACCCGTGTGCCGTGTTATTGAGGCATCGACTAAACTAAATTATACTAAACTAGACACTGTAGACAGAGAACATTTCTACTGAATCTGACGCTAACTCTGCCACTTGTAACTGGAAACAATATAAAATAACACTAAGTAATGCAGCTTTACAGCACACATTACGGAAAATACAGGACGTTGCGGCCACTAGCCTTCATCAGCAAACAAATACATACGCAAAACACAATATATAATCACGGAGAAAACACTCCAATGACTACGTTAAGGCATACGAACAGGGTGATAAGAATGAAAAGATGAAAAAGTTAGAACAATGAAGAGAAAATGAAAAATTGAAGAAAAAAAATGTGCTATATATCTCAGAATCCCAGGCTGTCATACACTTGTAACTGGAGCGCCAAAGCAAACTCGAGAGCATGTCCTACAAAACTGCTCTAACTCCACCAGACGGGGGAAATCTGGCCATTTGAGCGACCCTTCAAAGATATAACGTTGTACGAGAAGTAAGACGTGTGTGAGAACCAAGTGAAGACTGTGAATCTACAACCATGGTCAGGCTGTGAGAACAGCGAGTTAAAAGAGGTGTGGCCAGACATGAGTACTATGCAGAAAGCCAAAGAAGATTAATAAACCAACACAGAACTGGTTTGATTTAGGAAACGACATCACAGCATTCCGGGCATTCCCATAAGCGCTCTGTCCCTATCCTCAGCAGCCAGCAAAGAGTTCCAACACCAATAGTTCCAGTAGCAATCTGATTATATGTCCGTCTCGCCTTTCCTCTGAACAGCAACACAACAAAAGTGGACAATATAACAGCAACACAACATAAAAGCAGACAATATAACAACAACACAACGTAAAAGTGGACAATATTACAGCAACACAAAACCAAAGTGACAATACAACAGCACTACAAACAAAGTGAACAATATAACAGCAACACAAAACAAAGTGGACAATACAACTAACACAACACAAAGTGAACAATAGTAACAGCAACACAACACAAAGTGGACAATATAACAGCAAGCACAACACAAAGTGGACAATGTAACAGTAACACAACACAAAGTGGACAATATAACAGCTAACACAACACAAAGTGGACAATATCAACAGCAACACAAAACAAAGTGAACAATACTAACAGCAATACAAAACAAAGTGGACAATATAACAGCAACACAACACAAAGTGGACAATATAACAGCAACACAACACAAAGTGGACAATATAACAGCAACACAACACAAAGTGGACAATGTACAACAGTAACACAACACAAAGTGGACAATATAACAGCAGCACAACACAAAGTGGACAATATAACAGTAACACAACACAAAGTGAACAATATAACAGTAACACAACACAAAGTGGACAATATAACAGTAACACAACACAAAGTGGACAATAGTAACAGTAACACAACACAAAGTGGACAATATAACAGTCAGCACAACACAAAGTGGACAATATAACAGTCAGCACAACACAAAAGTGGACAATATAACAGCTAACACAACACAAAGTGGACAATATAACAGTAACACAACACAAAGTGGACAATATAACAGTAACACAACACAAAGTGGACAATATAACAGTAAGCACAAGCACAAAGTGGACAATATAACAGCAACACAGCACAAAGTGGACAATATAACAGCAACACAACACAAAGTGGACAATATAACAGCAGCCCAAACACAAAGTGGACAATATTAACCGCAGCACAACAGAAAGTGGACAACATAACAGCAACAGCAAAGTGGACAATATAACAGCAACAAAACACAAAGTGGACAATATAACAGCAGCACAACACAAAGTGGACAATATAACAGTAACACAAAACAAAGTAGACAATATAACAGCAACACAACACAAAGTGGACAATATAACACAACACAAAGTGGACAATATAACAGCAACACAAAGCAAACTAAATGCTGCAGCAGTAATAGATCAAACATTGAGGTGGGTTTTGTGGACATCAAGACTTGAGAACTGAGATGGTTAAGGTTCTACACTTGCTCCCTTGTGAAATAAAACACAGACGAGGACCACCAAACAAAGCAGATACTACAACAGTAACACCAAACAAATTTAACTGCACCCAAATTTGTATAATATTCTTTATTTTAAAAATGTTCTGTTCTTTTTTATTTCCAATTACATGGTTTTCGATTGAAATTATGTTAAACAATGCATGACTCTATATTTTCTATATTTATTTTAAAAAGTGACTGATTCATGGATCAAGTCTTTACAGATGTGAGTCAACTTTATTAAAGATACACAAAAGAAATCAGACAAAAAAGGCAAAGATATATCAATGACCTGTCTTAACAGAAAGTGACAACATTAAAAGATATACATATAATAAACAGTGAAAAATACAGTATACATATGTAAATTGTAAATTCAAATTAGTATTTAATGACATTTTAAAAAGGGTTATTTCAAAATGTTACCTCCGCTGACACAAAGTCAATTTACACTCATGCTTCACTGAGTCAAGAATAACTTGACTGGCTAAAATATACAAATGATGTTACAGTTGAATTCTAAATACGCAGTGTTAAGCTAAGATGGATGGAAACAGACGCAGCAAAGTGATATAAAAAAAGCCATTAATGAAAAACAAGAATGTAAACCCTGACTTGCTATTCCCCTATCATGCTACAAACACGTTCTCAGGCAGGCACAAACAAGAATAGCTGGTTGTTTTTATATAAACACAGTCACAACAAGCAATTCATTGGAAGTAAAAGATATCTTTATCAACTTTCAGTATACCCTTGTCAAAGTCTCTCTCCTTCAACCCTAGGGTTGTAGAGGCACCCTATGGGAAAAGGTTGGCAGATACTACCTTACAAGTGTAAAGCTATATTCAAGGTATGAGGTGGCGTAATAACACAGACTTCCCTTACCAGACAATTTTCATAAAATGTAAATGAAACCGTGTGGTACCCATGTCACGAGCTGGGTAGATCAATTAAGGGAAAAGGCCCTGCCACCACTAGGAACAGAAACAGAACTACTTTGTTGGTCAGCAATGGCTCCTGAATTGTTTTATTCTGCCATCCTAATATGCCGGACCAATCGCAGTGAGGTGCTTCACATGGAGAACCCCGGTGCTTCACATGGCGAACCCTGGTGCATCACATGGAAAACCCTGGTGCTCCATGGCAGTAGGCAGATGAACGAGCACCCTGCCACTGAGATGCTCAACTCTTAGTATCCCCACAAGAAAATGACATTTTCTTGCAATGATTTTATAGGAGGGAAGTGTACAAAAGAGGCAGAGAAAAGACCACAGCGTAGATAAATTCAAGGCGTGATACGTCATCTACACTGAGAGCAACAGAGGCAGGGCATCTGGCTTATGATAGAGAGACATTTCAAAAGACAGTTATGGGGAAGGGAAGTAGAAACAGAAACCAATAATATGGGAATGATATGGATGGAGCTGCATGGAATAACTAAGGATATGAGGACCTGGAGTGAGTTGGTTGGGGGACTAAGCCTCAAAGAATAAAGGGCAAGAGAAAAAAAATTATGGAAACCTGCTCAGCTTACACCAGCAACAGTAAACAATAAACCATTCCATAATGATAGCTTTATAGTGACAGTAGAGCCATGTTAAGTTGGTGGTCAGGGCGCTGACTTTTTGATAGTAGACGGGTTGAACTGCCAGTTCTAGCAGGAATTTGTTCCTCCCCCGATAGTAGATGCAGGGTCAACACAGCCTTATCTCTAGACTTGTCCGTAAGAGCAAAGGTGGCCTCATTAGTCACCTTTGTGCTTTCAATCATTGTATCCTCTCCATTAAAGAGTAGATTTCATTTTTGATGATGAACAAACAAATATACTGTTGGCCAATATACTGATCTATCTCTCCTTCCATGCAGTTCGGAACATGGAAAATAGAAGCCTAACATTGTATCCCATAATATGCTTTAATAACACGTACATCATTACGTTCCATGCCGACAGGTGTGGGCGACCATGGGAAACAACTCATATGATCAAAAGTCATGGATCAGGTCTGCATTCTTGTCCTAATCATGCCATGTGGCATCCAGGTATGCATCTCTTCCCCTTCCCCTTGCCCCATCTTGTAAATTGGCATCATAAAAACAAATGGTACCATACTTGTCATGAGCAGACGGATTAGAAGACTTTCAAAATGTACCAAGTGCACACACAAAAAATACAGACTTTATTAATCCAGGCATCCTTGCATAATACATGATCAAGCAATGCCCTTCAATAAATATGACAGCAACATACGAAGATGTTTTCATATTTCTCACAAATCTAAGAATGTCTAATTAAACTATGTCTTTGTTTTCAACATTCAATATTTTCCACAACAGAGTATTTACTTGTTTAAACCCAAGATGTCAACAAACATTTGACCCTCATGACACAACAACATTCACACTGTAACCTCAAAGTAGAAAGATTCACAATTATTGCATTATTCACAATACCACACAGCCGCCTTTCTTCTTCTTCTTGACCTGCAGCGCCGCCCTGGTGGCTGTCTCAAACACCTCCCTGACACCTTCTTTGGTTTTAGCCGAGCACTCCAAGTAAGAGTATGCATTGATCTTTCTGCCATGGCCCTACCTTCTTCTGGTCGAACAGGTTCCTGTTTCATTTTCATGAGCTCACGTTTTGTGCTTTCATCATTGCGCAGGTCTTTCTTGTTGCCAACAAGGATGATGGGAACATTTGGACAGAAGTGGCGCACCTGGCAGATGAGATGGGACACCATAAAGTAACTTTTCAAGTTGTGAATGTTTTGACATGGCTTATCTATAGTAAGGAAAGCTGCGGTAGCATTGTGGCTAGACATTCGCATCCTGGTCTCATCGTCGTGGGTTCAAATCCACATGACAGCACATTTTAAAAAATTGATCTGGGCGCCCAGGTTGAACCTGTCTAAAATGGGAGTGGCCCTATTGCTATCAAAAGCTCTAGAATAATAACAGCAAAATTTAAAATGATTAAAAAAGAAAATAAACATGAATGTTATCCAGTGTTACGCAGAACAAAAGATAAAGAGGAATCGATCTAAGAGACATCTGACATAAAACTTCAAAACATAACTGGCAATCTAAGAAATGGAAATATCACAATTTCAATGGGTGACCTAAATGCCAAAATAGGATCTGATAACACTGCTTACAAAGGGGAAATGGGCACATATCATCATCATCATGTGTCGAACTGATAAGCAAGGGCATCATGTTTTGCCATCTCACATGATCACCAGAGTCGTGGATCAGCTGCGTGTTCTTGTCTCGACCATACCACGTGGCCAAGCCATCCAGGTATTTACTACTCTGCCTTCCCCTTGTTCTTTCCCCCCCTCAATCTTGCCAGTTGTCACCAAGTTCTCTAGTCTATGTCTTCTCCTAACATGTCCAAAACAATGTGACTGTCTACATCTAATTTCTCTAATCAGTTTACGATCTTCATTTGTTTCTTGAAGGACTTGTTCATTGGTTTTTCTGTCAGTCCATGGTATTCTTTGCATTTTCCTCAGAAACCACATTTCCACAGCTATTAAATGTTTTTCCGCCCCGGGAAGGTTAACCCGGTCAACAAATGCCCGCAGAAGTCGGATGTGTCGGCCTAACCTAACAGCGCAAGAACGCAGCTCTGCTGTAAACAGGCACAACGCAGTCACATCCGGAAAAAAAATCCGGATGAACGCAGAAGAAGAAGATTTTTTCAGCTTGTTTGTTCATTGTCCATGCTTCACATTCATACAAAAGTACAGGTTCTATGTAGCACTTCAACATTCTTTTTCTCGCTGAAAATGACATTGTTGTATTGGTCAGTATGTTTTCCATCTTGCAAAAGGCTAACTTCACCAAGGCGATTCTTGTTCTAATCTCTTCAAGGCATCTTACATTTATATTGCACTGTGGTATTTCCTTCTTCCTAATGACGACAATAATCTGTGTCTTCTTACAACTTAATTCTAACCCTAGTTGTTCACTTTGAGAAACAACTGCACCTGAAATCAAGACTGTATCATCCACATATCTCATGTTATTGATGTTACGCCCTCCAAAAGGTGACTCCTCTCATATCTTCTAAATTTCTGAACATATTTTCACTGTATAGGGAAAAAAGATCTGAAGACATTAGAACATTCTGTCGCACACCTCTCTTTGACCTGCATCATTATCAATCTGTATGGCAGCTCGTTGTTTCCAATATATATGTTTTTTTACATGTCTAAGGTCTGTCCCATCAATTTGTAGATCTGCAAACACCTTCATCATGTTGACATGTCTTACTTTATCAAAAGCCTTTGTGTAGTCAATAAAGCAAAGATGTAGGTCTTTATTTACTTCTATAGAACAAACAATTAATGTTCTCAGCATATACACAGCATTTATTGTATCCTTGCCTTCTATGAACCCACATTGTTGTTCTATTTCGAGTTGTATTTTCTTCTTAACTCTTTGCATGATAATTCTTAGCAAAATTTTCATGATATGGCTCACTATACTAATTGTTTGATGTTGATCACATTCCAAGTTTCCCGATTTCTTCAGGAATGCAATCAATATAGAATTACATAATTCAGGAGGTATATCTCCAGTATAATATATTATGTTCAGTAGTCTGGTGACATGGTCTATTCCATATTCTTCTAAGGCATTGATCATTTCAGTTGTGATGTTATCTGGACCTGGGGTCTTACCAGTTTTCAAACGGTTAAGAGCATTCTGAACTTCCATCTTCAAAAGTGATGGTCCTTCATTATTATTTCGAATATCAGTGTTTTTCTCTTGTATCATCACATAAAGGTCATTCACATAATCTGACTACACCTGTAAAATCTTATCTTTTTCTACTATGATTTTGCCATCTTTGGTTTTTACGCAACCCATTGATGAGCATGTCTTTTTGTTAGTGATGGCATGAATTCTTTTGTGCATTAATTTGGTATTCCGTGTGTGTTGAATTGCTTTTCAATTTCCCTGCAATTTTCTCTTAGAAACCCTCAAGAAAATTGAAGAAAGAAAAAACAAAATGGCAGAATTAATTAACAGCAAACCCAGTGCTGATAAAGTCAGGGCGCAAGGAAAAAGAAACATTTCTGTGAGGAGATGATGATTATGAACACATCACCCAGCATGATACAAACATCACAAAGTCTCATACTGACCACATCACCCAGTGTGATAATGACCACGTCACCAGTGTGATACTACCACTGGATAGGACATACACTGAGAAAATCTGAGGCAAACAAAATTGCTGGAGACCTTAAAACACACGGAGAAGAAAGTTATTATTCATATGGAGGAAGCTCCAGGAGCTAGCAAGAGATAGAACGGCTTGATGTGGTTTGGCTGAGGGCCTATCTCCCAACAGAGGATAAAGAGCAGAAGAAGATATTCCCAATACGTCATGAAAAATTGCAAATTAATTCCCATCGTCTTTTTAAAATAGTCAACAGCAATATGAGGGAAAATAATTAACCCTTTACAGGGCATAGCGGCCATTACCGGACGATCGCTTAAAACTAGCGTAGCGTCCGATTCCGGCCGATACTATTATGCATTGTAAAAACGCGATCTCTCGGCTTTCCGACACTTCCGACAGCTACTTTCACTTTCGCCGATAGCTTGACAACGTGGCCGCCATTTGTAAACGCGCTACAATGAATTTGAACGGACTTTTTTTTATAGTTTTCGGGATTTTTACGCTGTTTTTCAAAATGGATTTCGGCGATTCTTCAAGTGATAGCCGAGATTTCGCTCTGTTCAATTTAAATGACATTAAAGGGCACGAAGTTGATTATTAATCGGAGCTAGATATCAGTGCAAAGCGTTACTTTGCATTAGCAGTCATGAGTCGGACTTTAAAGAAAGTGATTATGATTCTGAAAATGTGTTTGTAAATTGCCGTATAGATGACGGAAAATCACAAACAACATGCCGTATTTCGTAAATATTTGTGTTCATATATGGATTACCGGCAACAATCATGTGAGTAACATATTCTGCATGCTTTTCCCGTCATTGTGTTGTTTATTTAACTAAAATCGGTTGACTAACACCTTATTTGTGATGTTTTTCTAACGCGACCCGAAATTTTACAGAACCTGAGAAAATCTTGCCCGTTCAGGGCTACACAACGGACAAGCGTCTGCCCTGTAAAGGGTTAAAGGGCATTCCATACATTAAACATAGACTAATGTGGAGGTTAGGGGGAAACCTAGACAGATTGCAGTAAATCAAGAGGGAAAGATGCTGGGGCTGGAAAGGACACACATTGATAACTCCTGAGAAGTCCAATCGCTGGAACCCATACGGCAAATGACACAGAGGGTGATCATAAACACTCAGAGAAGAGAACTAAACACAAGGATTATAATCTGGAGAGGAAATGAAGTGGGCTGCGGGAGATAGTACAAGACAAGGCACTGAGTGGGTTGAAGACTATGCTCCGTAAGGGTCAAAGGGCAGCAAGAGATTCTATACATATTTACTACAACCCTTCTATGTATTTTACTTGCCCATCATAACACACATAAACAACTCAGAAATATTATATTGAACTGTTCTGTTGTGTGACCATGAACCTTCGAATGTGAATGAACAAACTAGACAGAGTTTAGAGACAGCCAAGAGGTGCTTCTGAGAGGAATGCTGCAAATACCACGGATGGCCAGAGTAACTAACGAGTGCCTGGAAGAGGCCAATGAAAGTAGGACAGTATACACAACTATTAAGAAAGAGATCATGTTCTTTGTACACATGAGAAGCGAGGTATTGGAGAACCTGGATATGCCTGGAAAGATCAGGCAGAGGCAGACCAAGAGAAGACTGTGCGATGGTTTAAAACCCTGTACAGGGCACAGCGGCCATTACCGGCCGATGCCGTAAATGTGCAGAGCGTCTGATTACGTCCGATACTATTATGCATTGTAAAAACGCGATCTCTCGGCTTTCCGACACTTCCGACGGCTACTTTCACTTTCGCCGACAGCTTGACAACGTGGCCGCCATTTGTAAACGCGTTATTATGAATTTGAACGGACTTTTACTGACTTTTTTTGATAGTTTTCGGGATTTTTACGCTGTTTTTCAAAATGGATTTCGGCGATTCTTCAAGTGATAGCCGAGATTTCGCTAGGTTAAATTTAAATGACATTAAAGGGCACGAAGTTGACTATTAATCGGAGCTAGATATCAGTGCGAAGCGTTACTTTGCATTAGAAGTCCGAGTCGGACTTTAAAGAAAGTGATTATGATTCTGAAAATGTGTTTGTAAATTGCCGTATAGATGACGGAAAATCACAAACAACATGCTGTATTTCGTAAATATTTGTGTTCATATATGGATTACCAGCAACAATCACGTGAGTAACATATTCTGCATGCTTTTCCCTTCATTGTGTTGGTTATTTAACTAAAATCGGTTGACTAACACCTTATTTGTGATGTTTTTACTAACGCGACCCGAAATTTTACCAAACCTGAAAAGATCTTGCCCGTTCAGGGCTAAAAAACGGACAAGCATCTGCCCTGTAAAGGGTTAAGACGATGGCATGAAATCATGTCAATAGAATGTATCCAGAACACCATGGACTGAGATCTGTGGAGAGGCATGAACGCCCTCCCACTTTTCAAGGCACGTTATGATGAAGATGAGAAACAGAAGACAAAATGACTAGAGCTGAAAACAAACCTCAGGCGTCCACTTCTCAGGGATGTTTTCTAAGCTGTCTGGGCTGTCTATAGAGAAGCACATGAGGATGACGTCAGTGTCCGGGTAAGACAACGGTCGCAATCTGTCGTAGTCTTCTTGTCCAGCTGTGTCCCATAGAGCTAATTCAACCTGGCGTTCCAATGGTGGAAGGGAAAACATATGTTTAAACATCCGCTAGATTAACTTCTAATTAAAACAAATACATACATACAAGACCTAATGTTTCACACTGCAGTTGCCTACTTAAAATAAACACATGAACAGGAAACAAACAAATAATTAAAACAGCTTGATTAACAAAGTGAATCAAAGGAACTCACTTCTCTCTCTAAACAAAAAAAAAGCAAGTTTTAATCCAGTTATGGATGTTGTTTAACAAAATAAACTGTGGATGCTATACTGATCCCTGGTAGTGGATCCGATGTTTAATCTTCTCTTATATGAGCGAAAAAACTGGTTCCGCTCCATGTGCCTGCCAAGCACATTCAAGATCTCCAGCATGTTGGAAATCTTAGAATGCATGGCTGTAAATGTGATAAGATACCCATAGTAGAGCGGTCAGCATGGCCAAAAGATGTAAACTAAAGCCCTCGCGCTGACATTTCCTGTACTCTGGTGGAGAAATATATGTTCCATTTCCATGGGAAAATCAGGATATGAATGTAGCTGAAGACAACCCAAAATAGAAACCCACTAAAGGCAACTAATAAAGTTTCCAATCCACAGAATGTTCCATAGACATTAAGTTTCATTTTCACAGATGACATTCCATATCCGCAGATTACATTCTATATCCACAGATTTCATGTCCATATGTTCCATATCCACAGATTGAGTTTCATTTCCACATAATATATTCAATATCCACAGAATATGTTCCATTCCCACATATTTCATTTGCACAATACGGTTATATTCAGAGTATGGTCCATAACCACAGATTATGTTTCATATCCACAAAATATGTGCAGGAAGTTATAATTACAAATAAGCAAGCCGGATAAAGGTATAATCAATGACAATCAAAAATGGATGCCTAAAACCCAGGTAGGCTACCCAGTCAGCGAATGCCAGGAAAAAACTGGATCTATCAGCTGAGAAGTACAAATGAAGCAGGTCTGTTTTAAACAGGCACAACTAAAATACTGTCAAAATGTAGAAATGAATGAACAAACAAAATAAAAACAAACCCATAAATAACAACTAATAAAGCTCTATACCCACATAAGTCCCACATCTAAAAAAGTACACGCAGAACATATATACTTACATACCAGCGATTTCAAAGCTGAGCATTTGATTTTAAATATGCATGTTCTGAAAACAGAACATTTACTTGTCATACAAGTCTATCCAAAATGTTTATATTATCACATTTTCACCGTTGCCAGCATTTGCATTGAGGATTTTTCTGAGCTGAGGAATGTAGTGCACGTAACCACGCAGTTGATCTGCAGTGCTGCAGTCTTTATTCTAATGGTGCTGAAATTTCTGCTCATGGCAGCCCAATATTTTTATGAAGGTGCAGGCTCTCTACAGTTGTTCCAAAGATCTATAGAATGAATCATTAACCGCTGGAGATGAGCAGGTTTCCCACCAGTGTTTGAAAAGTCTAGCTCAATTTAAAGAAGGTTGTTTCACTAGGATGAGAACAATGTCAGCACATGGAAGCAAGCACTCTTGCAATGTCTTGTATTTTAATGTACAATAATAATAAATGCGCAATCCATCAAAAGATGGTTTTTTTAACTCAACTACCACAAACCACTGACATGTCTATCATGCAACTGGACAAAACCAAAAATAAACTACAACTCATCTCCAATATTTTAGGTATTATAAGCAAACATTTGTCACACATCTACCTTAAACATGTCAATGAGTACCCCACGAGGCATTTCTTAATCCTGTAGTTACTGTGTTCAGTTTCTTAACCTTGTCATCATCGAGTTAAGACACCTCTAATACAGAGAATACCAAGACAGAAAAAATACAAATAATAACCAAACTATATTTCTGCTGTTAACTGAAATAATCTTTTTTTTGGTGTGGTTTATTGTACAAATGCTGTAACAGAAAATTACAATGAATAAACATAGCAAATGGAGATTATATAATAAATCATGATTATAGTGATTCTTTATTTATCTAAATGATAAAGACATCTGGGGAAGACAAAGCAAAAACATAAATCACATATTGTCAGCATGTACGTGTGGAGAAACACAAACTAAATCTTCATACTATAAGCAATTGTCACTAATATAAGAGATGGAAACCTTACAAACAACATACATATCAGCTAAACCACTCACAGTACAAGCACATACATCACAGGATGAAATACCTTTACAAACACAACATACAGATCAGCTAAACCACTCACAGTACAAGCACATACATCACAAGATGAAATACCTTTAGAAACACAACATACAGATCAGCTAAACCACTCACAGTACAAGCACATACATTGCAAGATGAAATACCTTTACAAACACAACATACAGATCCGCTAAACCACTCACAGTACAAGCACATACATCACAAGATGAAATACCTTTACAAACACAACATACAGATCAGCTAAACCACTCACAGTACAAGCACATACATTGCAAGATGAAATACCTTTACAAACACACCATACAGATCCGCTAAACCACTCACAGTACAAGCACATACATCACAAGATGAAGAAATACCTTTACAAACACAACATACAGATCAGCTAAACCACTCACAGTACAAGCACATACATCACAAGATGAAATACCTTTACAAACACAACATACAGATCAGCTAAACCACTGACAGTACAAGCACATACATCGCAAGATGACAATACCTTTACAACACAACATACAGATCAGCTAAACCACTCACCAGTACAAGCACATACATCACAAGATGAAATACCTTTACAACACAACATACAGATCAGCTAAACCACTCACAGTACAAGCACATACATCGCAAGATGAAATACCTTTACAAACACAACATACAGATCAGCTAAACCACTCACAGTACAAGCACATACATCACAAGATGAAATACCTTTACAAACACAACACAGATCAGCTAACCACTCCAGTACAAGCACATACTCACAGATGAACAAACACAACATACAGATCAGCTAAACCACTCACAGTACAAGCACATACATCACAAGATGAAATACCTTTACAAACACAACATACCGATCAGCTAAACCACTGACAGTACAAGCACATACATCACAAGATGAAATACCTTTACAAACACAACATACACATCAGCTAAACCACTGACAGTACAAGCACATACATCACAAGATGAAATACCTTTACAAACACAACATACAGATCCGCTAAACCACTCACAGTACAAGCACATACATCACAAGATGAAATACCTTTACAAACACAACATACAGATCCGCTAAACCACTCACAGTACAAGCACATACATCACAAGATGAAATACCTTTACAAACACAACATACAGATCAGCTAAACCACTCACAGTACAAGCACATACATCGCAAGATGAAATACCTTTACAAACACAACATACAGATCAGCTAAACCACTGACAGTACAAGCACATACATCACAAGATGAACAAACACAACATACACATCAGCTAAACCACTGACAGTACAAGCACATACATCACAAGATGAAATACCTTTACAAACACAACATACAGATCAGCTAAACCACTCACAGTACAAGCACATACATCACAAGATGAAATACCTTTACAAACACAACATACAGATCCGCTAAACCACTCACAGTACAAGCACATACATCGCAAGATGAAATACCTTTACAAACACAACATACAGATCAGCTAAACCACTCACAGTACAAGCACATACATCACAAGATGAAATACCTTTACAAACACAACATACAGATCAGCTAAACCACTGACAGTACAAGCACATACATCACAAGATGAAATACCTTTACAAACACAACATACAGATCCGCTAACCAAAACAATAAAGCTGACATCACTGTTATATAAGAGAAAACACCTTTACGAACATAGATGAGCTAACCACACAATTAAGCCATGAACACTGTTATATAAGAGAAAACACCCTTATGAACATAGATGAGCTAAACCACACAATTAAGCCATGAACACTGTTATATAAGAGAAAACACCCTTTCAAACATAGATGAGCTAAACCACACAATTAAGCCAACATCACTGTTGCTTAAGAGAAAGCACCTTTATAAACATACACATGAGCTAAATCACACAATTAAGCCGACATCACTATTATATAAGAGAAAACACCCTTACAAACACAACATGCAGATGAACTAAACCTCCAAACCACCAGTCACTGCCACCGTTACATCAGAGAAAATACCCTTACAAACAACATACAGATAAGCAGCAACACCATAAGCCAATGCTAGAGTTACAAAAGAAACAGCATGCTTTCAGACAATTTACAATACAGGAGCTAAGCCCTAATGCTGAAGTTAATGTCACAGTTATAATACAAGAAACAACAACCGTAAAACCACAACACAAAATTCACTGGATTTCAGACAAGCTAGATCACCTTGACTGACAGCAGTTGTTATTCCAGATGTAGCATACGTGAAGTTCTACACCATACATTTTCAATATTTTTAGCAAACACGTGTCTCCTTCCTCTGTACATCTGTCCTAGGACATAAAGTAAATCAGCCTAGCAGTCTGATGTCTGTCGCTCGTGTACAACAAATGGTGTTTGTCCATCAACAATGATGATGACCATTCATTTCACCCAGTGGGGTTGAAAGTTTGGAGCCCGAGTTCCAAGATGGCTGGTAAGGCCTATTTTGGCTCAAACTGTTCTTTACAATGTGGGCAAAGAATGCTTGACGTTCCAGGAGGAGAATCTCTTGCTGTGGTTTTCCTGTCCAGCCTTTTTTTCCCCACAGCTTGCAGTCCTGTTTGCACTGTCTGTCTGTCTTCACCTGATAAGGACAAGTGTGCTGTCTCACTAAGAGACCAAACATCACCAGCAGTAAATGTATGTGCTGCTGCTCAAACATGAAGACACTTTTTGTACGACAGCCTATCACAAGGAGCAGCAATGGCAGTGTGCTTGCCTACACAGACAGTGGTCCAAGTTCAATCCCCAGCAAAATCAAGATGATTTCACACCAGTACGACCCTGAGGTTGACCCAGCCTTATAAAAACATCCCCGAAGAATGTTCAGGGAATTGTAGAGGAAGGAAATGGATGATCAGAAAGGGAACTGCTCACCACACCTATGTCATGTCTTAGAGCTGTGGCAGCACTTCACACCCCAGTTGTGGTATCTGCTATTGGACTACCTTTGAGTATCACAAACAAGAATGTTAACAGACTATTGTCTAAACACAGCACCGTAACATTAAGGTCTCGACTGTTTAGTTTCCACAATGGTAACAAAAATTAATATTCTGTAAAAACAGGACAGACAGAAGTTACAGTTGGAAATACTTTCTTACATTTTGTTTTAGATGGTGGCATATATACATTCGATTGTCAAGATATCAAATCACATATATTTTGTGAAACAAAATGTGTAAATCAATGCCAGCATTGTACATACCACAAGCAATGATCTTATTCATGTATACCATTTGAAAACGGAGTACTTAGAAACATTTAAGGCCTAGTCAAAAAGTAATACCCATGAACTGAGAATAAGAACAGAGAAACTATATACGAAGTCATGAAGTCCATCAGATTAACATGGTTCTCTCATATTTAATGATTACTAGAAACTGACAGAGTCACACAAAAAAGCATGTGCCAAGCAAATTGAAAGTACACAACCATGAGGACATCTGTAAATAAGACTCTAGGAGCCCAGGAAGGTTAACCCGGTCAACAAATGCCCGCAGAAGTCGGATGTGTCAGCCTAACGGCGCAAGAATGCAGCTCTGCTATAAACAGGCACAACGCAATCACGTCCGGGAAAAATAAAAACTCCGGATGAAAGCAGAAGAAGACTCTAGGACAGTATGGGATTTGATCTGACGGGGATGTAAATTTAAAACTGCAACATCATCATTGGGAAAAGAAAGAGATATAAATCAAATATGTCTGCGACAACAAAACACACTTAAAGACGAAAAAAAAAAAGAAGATTTGAACAGACTCCTGGACTAATGTTTGCTGTAAATATTCATCTCTGTGACGATAATAGCAGCAGCACTCTAGCTCTTAACTTCCGAGTTAGAGAAAGGGGGGGGGGGGGGGGGGGGGGGGGGGGGGGGGGGGGGGGGCTCATCCCTACATCAGTCAGTTGAACTTAAACATTGACTTCTTCAGAGAGAAACAGCTGACTACTGAACCTAACATTTCCTGGAAAATCAACCTGGGGTTGATGGCAACATCCCGTAAGGGACATATGAATTTACGATGATAAAACAAAAAATAACTAGGAAATAACTAGAACATGTGAACTTGTGATCTGCATACTGGCATTGAAGTAAGGGAAACAACCATTCTCTGACCACAGGTCAACATTATAGTGGACACACCACCTTGACAATGTAATTCGGTAGATTCTGGGCAGGCTCCATCATTGGTGAATCAAACCAGCTTAAAACAACTACTACAGCTGTGAAATTAAACTGGTCAAGTTACATTTATCACAAAATAGGGTATCTTTCATCCTGAAATCCTTATCGACTTAGCAAACAGCAAAATTAGACAAGCAACAAATGCACAGCATACACTCACAACACAATGAAACTCTATGGAAGCAAAATATGTCATTACACTTGTACGAGGGTGAGTCAATAAGTCACACAGTTCTGTGGGATGGCAGGTAAATGTGTTTTCTACAGGCGTCATTAGGTGACAGCAACATAGAATATTTTCCGTTCGTCAGGTGGTGCTAGGTGTCTCATGCGCATGTGCAGCGCATAAACAAAATGGACTTATGGTGTGTACAACCAAAGAGCAACGTGCTGTTGTGCGTTTTTTGTGGGCCAAAGGACTGCCTGCAAAGGGCATTCATAAGGAAATGTTTCCTGTTTAAGCTGACAAATGTTTGTCGCCTAAAGCGGTGCACAGCTGGGTAGAAAATGTTCTCAATGGCGCTCTAAAATTGTTGATGAAATCCAATCTTGTCATCCTTTTGAGACTGCAACAGAAGCATCCGTGCAGCGGGTGGAGATGATGATTAGAGGTGACAGGCGAGTAACAATAGCATCTGCAATAGGGTGCTCACATGGTTCAGCATACAGCATAATGCATGATCGATTGAAATTTAAGAAAATGTGCTCAAGGTGGGTACTCAGACAATTGAAGTAGGAACACAAAATGAACCAATTTGGCCTGTTCTTGCATCATCTCTGTCAATACGAAGATGAAGGAGAAGACATGCTGGATTATTACTGGGGACGAATCATGGGTGCATCACCACCAGCCTGAATCAAAGTGTGCTTCAATGCAATGGAAACATCCTTCTTCGCATTGTGTCCAAAAATTCAAGGTTACGCCATCAGCAGGGAAGGTTATGCTGACAGTGTTCTGGGATTGTAAAGGAGTGCTTTTAACCAATTTCAAGAAGAAAGGTGACAATATGAATTCTGAATCGTACTGTGTAGTTCTATTGATGTTTCCTGATGCAATTTGAAGAAAACGTCCAGGACTGCTGACTAGAGTGTTGCTTCTTCATGACAATGCCAGACCACATACGGCTTGATTAACTCAGGAGAAAATTAACCAACTAAGGTGGGAAGTTCTGGAACATCCACCTTACAGCCCCAATTTAGCCCCTAGCGATTTCCACCTTTTAGGTCCACTGAAAACCCACCTTGGCGGCAGACATTTCGTGAATGACGCCGAAGTTAAATGTGAGTGAAATTGTGGTTTAGAAAACAGAGCACCCAGTTCTATGCAGCCGGTTTGGGAGGACTGATAAAATGATGGGATAAGTGCATCAATGTTGGTGGAAATTATGTTGAGAAATAAAGGGACTGGTTTCAAGTTATCATAGTTAGTTATTTTTCTACAGCCATTTGTGACTTACTTATTGACTTCCCCTTGCACATGTCAGTGTCAACTGGTCCCTCTGAAAAGCATGTCCTTGAATATTACGACAAATGCAGCAGTTTATAGATAAACATACCCATAATCTGATCATCACTGATCAGCCTAACAGAATGGAATGCCATGAGAACATAAGGGTGTGGCGGAATAGGACTTATATTATTAAGTCAGAACATCATGAGGTGGATGACCAACTTCCGTACTTACCACTTCTTTCAAGAAAAATAAGGGTTGACTCACGGTTCAACCATTACTAAGAACAGAACCACAAACCATATTTATAAAACCTGCGATTGCCACAGCCCAGACAATAAACATGTTTTTTTTTTTTTCAGGCTTCTTCTGCACAAGTGATATGTTTGTGATCCCCTTTCTATTACCTCCAATTTATGAACATAAATCATAGAAAAACATGGAACTTTTTTCCACATATGATAGTCTATCCCATAGTCTTACATACAGTAACAATTAAATCATAAATCAAACTGAATTATTTTCCTAAGCTGAATTTTTTTTAATACAGAGAAAAAAAATTCAGGTAAATTGTTTCAAATGTGCATGCTTTCTCCAAACAAAACAATAAAACTTTATATCAACATCAAATGAGAATTGCATACTTAAATAAATATCAGGAAAATAATCTGCAGTAAATATAAGCAGCAAAATATAGCTCAGCAACATAGGAAGACTTACCCTGTTCTCAAATGCATGTTGTTAACTGAATGTACATGTACTTAAACTTGTGTACATATATGAATATAACTAGCACACAATTAACGGGCATGACAAATTGTGAACATAAGAGAAACATCTCAAGAATCAGATGACAGGAAGCTTGTGGACAGAATCACAGAAATCTAGTGCATATTATTAGTTTGTATTGTCCTCAAGGTGTTAAAAATACACCGTCAGGCAAAGATAGGCTAGTTTTACAAAGACTTGTTTATGTGCAGAACCTCGGCAATGAGAAACTAGTCTTCATCTGCTAATAGATTATTGAAGACATTTATACTTGATGAACTGAAAGCAAATATAACATGCCTATCTAAAACAGAATAAAAATCTGGTCATGTAGAATGGACCGACAGAATGAAACTGTTCAGACCAAATACCATGTGTGACCAAAGACACAACAAAGGAAATTATGGCAGTCAGTACGAAACTGTTAAAGACCAAATACCATGTGTGACCAAAGACACAACAAAGGAAATTATGGCAGTCAGTATGAAACTGTTCAGACCAAATACCATGTGTGACCAAAGACACAACAAAGGAAATTATGGCAGTCAGTATGAAACTGTTCAGACCAAATACCACGTGTGACCAAAGACACAACAAAGGAAATGATGGCAGTCAGTATGAAACTGTTTTTAAAAGACCAAATACCACGTGTGCCCAAAAGACACAACAAGGAAATGATGGCAGTCATATGAAACTGTTCAGACCAAATACCACGTGTGACCAAAGACACAACAAAGGAAATTATGGCAGTCAGTATGAAACTGTTAAAGACCAAATACCACGTGTGACCAAAGACACAACAAAGGAAATTATGGCAGTCAGTATGAAACTGTTAAAGACCAAATACCACGTGTGACCAAAGACACAACAAAGGAAATGATGTCAGTTAATTAAAAATTAACTGATTCCTCATGGGTTAGCAAATTAGTTTAACCAAGACCATACTCCACCTTCAAGATGCATCCTTGAAAGAGAATCACTGTAATTTGGTCAATAAGAAAGGAACTGAGAGTCCCCAAAATGCAATGAAGAAGTTGGATGCAAATGTTGCAGCCTTGCTACAAACAAAGCAATTAATGTTGAGGTTAAAAGACAGAAGAAGAAATACTGTTTCATCTGTCTTTGTTGATATTATTCTAATCTTTCTTGAGTGCAAGAAAATATGACCATGAAGTACTACACATTGCATAATGGGGCGAAATGGTTTAGAAATACCATGCTCATTGTAACTAGAGCAGGCCTGCTATGATTTTTGATGTGATGTCTGCAGTATTGTACATTTGGTATACACCGCTACATTTCCAAGGACAACATCTACCTGTAATCATGACAACACATAAGATACAGGCCTCATGTGATTCACAAGATTCACAGAGTGATAGTAGGCTCAAGAATATCTGTGGACTCTCCTGCAATATCTTACACAGTATCCACCACCTATAGTATGATACATGACGTGTCATGCATAATTTCTAAGCATCAGCAAGCCACTTAAAATGAGATGCATTTCAAGCGTAACAAACTAGTGGTTTGGAGATTTGACGAGTAAACAAAATGTTTTAATACTATTTTTCATAACAATTCACATAAATTTTTATACTCGGTTGTATTGTCACACTGATGGATCCATATTTGTCGTATCTCATCATGCTGGAACAGCCCAGCATCCTCTTTCCAGTTCATCTTTTGATATCTTTCCCATTGAAACCAGTGTGTTTCTCTTGCACATTTGCCTCTAGTAAGGTTTTCAGCAAGATAATAGCACTTTTTATGTTCCCAGATTATTTCTGTCAGACCTAGATCCTGTTTGGTAATGTCATCTGTATTCCTTTTGTCTTTAGTTATTTTAAGTTAATTTTCAATAAAATGACAGCTAATCACATTTCTTACATTTTTCTGTCGCACTCAGAGTGTAAAAACATAAATAGTAAATGTTAGCGATTGACTGAAAGACCGATAAATCCAGTACCGTTCGCAGGATGTTCCTTCATGAATCAAATTATTAATCACACCATCAATTTCGCCAAACCCCATGTATTTAATAAGATTCACCAAATGTGCAATGATGGATCAGGCAATTTCTGCAGTACATTACATTATGTATGAAACTATAAACCACATCACCAAAACAGTCCAAGCTTCATGTGATTAATGAGCTGGACCCAAGGGGTTAGGATAGAGTAGTTGCCGTCTGCAGTGTTATATAAGATATCTGTTACAAGAATTTACAGGGGGAACCACGGCCGAGAGGCTCCCGTGGCCTGAAGAAACCGGGTTCAATCTCAGCACAGGGACTGGAATTTTTCCAAGAACCATTGGTATCTAATGACATCACTTCCTTGATCGCTTGGCTACCTAAGTCTATTCAGATAAGGGTGAAAAACACGATTTTCCCAAGTACAAGTTGAGTGTGTAAAAAATTCTGCTACGGTTGGAAATTGCAAGGACCAAATCCTTAGTAAAGAAAAAAAGCCACCCACAGGCGGACAGAGCTCACCATCTTTGGATGAAATCTGTCTAGAGGTGGCAAATATTACACAACTGCCTGCCACACTTGGAGACACTGACCTCAGAGCTGCATAACTAGGTGTATGGCACTCTCCCTCGAAAAAGGAACGAAAAAGAAGACTGCTGCACGCGCTGCTAAAATGAGACTCACTATGTAGTAAAGTACATTGGTAATGTAAACACATAACTGCTACAGGAAAAAAACACAAAAACCCTAGAAAGAGCCTACAAAATTATTTTAAAATAGACTTAGTAGTAGGCTCTTCAAGATTAAGTGCAATGAGGACAGCACTTACACAAGGACTCGAGGGACTGAAACTCAGACTCCCTCTGCCAGTTGGGAAGTATCCAGCGATTCAGTGAATATATCTATCCTATACCAGTTTGTGTATACAATCTTTATGTCTGGTGGGTGTCTTACAGTACCTGTATTCCAGGAACCTAAATAACCTTACTCCGACTCTAAAGGTAACAACAATCTCACAAGAAACCATACCTTACAGTTGTAAAATTAAACTGATACCTAGTATGATGTTGCCTGCACAATCATAGGTCCCAATTTTATATATGTTTAAGTTAGCTTCCTTTGACCAAGACTAACACAAGAAGACCAGGTAGACAGAAACTGAACTGAACGGTCAAAGTTTACAAAATCTATAATGGACAAAAAAAATATTTGGGCTTCATGACTCAGAGCAAAGAACATTTAATTCTACGGGCTTTTCTCTTAATTGAAAGTGCCGCTCTGGTTGCTGTCTCAAAGACATCTCGTACTCCCTCTTTGGTCTTGGCAGAACATTCAAGGTAGGCGTATGCACCAATTTTTTCTGCCATTCCTTTGCCTTCTTCAAACTTAACAGGCTCCTGCTTCATCTTGTGCAATTCTCGAATGGTCACTTGATCATGTCGCAGATCTTTCTTATTGCCCACCAGGATGATAGGAACATTTGGACAAAAATGCCGCACTTCTGGGGTCCACTTTTCAGGGATGTTCTCCAAGCTGTCAGGACTGTCTATGGAGAAGCACATCAGGATGACGTCAGTGTCAGGGTAGGACAGTGGTCGAAGTCTGTCATAGTCCTCCTGTCCTGCTGTGTCCCACAGGGCTAATTCCACCTGTAAAAATAAAGTTCAATAGAACATTAGGAAATGTGCCCACAATACATGAGCTCTGCTAACACAGTGGGTTTACAACCTGCAAACTGGGCCAAGCTTGAACCGCAGTTGAGGGAAGGATTTTTCCCCAACTGAATGGGGTTCTGGGGTCCACCCACATAACAACATTGATACTAGATTACTCTATGGTAAGGAAAGGTGGCTTGAAAGAGAGCTTGTCATCCTACACCATAATACTCTCTATGACCAATAAACATGACAGCCCATCACTTCACAATTAACTAGAGTAGTATCTGCCATGTGTACATTTTAACATGTAACATCACTCACCATAACTGTAGGTAAAGTGTCTGGTATTTATGTTTTTGACCTGTTTAGTTTTACACTCAACTTACTAATGAAAAGCTATATAATACTACTCAACTTCTATCTACCATCACCGTGATGTGTTTTGCCTGCTAGTGTGGGGGGACAAGGTTCACCACTCTACCATCACCGTGATGTGTTTTGCCTGCTAGTATGGGGGAACAAGGTTCACCACTCTACCATCACTGTGATGTGTTTTGCCTACTAGTATGGGGGGACAAGGTTCATCACCTCACACATTCATCAGTCTTGGACCAGGTTTGGACCAGGTGTGGGGGGACAAGGTTCACCACCTCACACAATCATCAGTCTTGGACCAGGTTTGGACCAGGTGGGGGGACAAGGTTCACCACCTCACACAATCATCAGTCTTGGACCAGGTTTGGACCAGGTGGGGAGAAAGGTTCACCACCTCACAATCATCAGTCTTGGACCAGGTGGGGGGACAAGGTTCACCACCTCACACAATCATCAGTCTTGGACCAGGTGGGGGGACAAGGTTCACCACCTCACACAATCATCAGTCTTGGACCAGGTTTGGACCAGGTGGGGAGAAAGGTTCACCACCTCACACAATCATCAGTCTTGGACCAGGTTTGGACCAGGTGGGGAGAAAGGTTCACCACCTCACACAATCATCAGTCTTGGACCAGGTTTGGACCAGGTGGGGGGACAAGGTTCACCACCTCACACAATCATCAGTCTTGGACCAGGTTTGGACCAGGTGGGGGGACAAGGTTCACCACCTCACACAATTATCAGTCTTGGACCAGGTTTGGACCAGGTGGGGGGACAAGGTTCACCACCTCACACAATCATCAGTCTTGGACCAGGTTTGGACCAGGTGGGGGGACAAGGTTCACCACCTCACACAATTATCAGTCTTGGACCAGGTTTGGACCAGGTGGGGGGACAAGGTTCACCACCTCACACAATCATCAGTCTTGGACCAGGTTTGTATTATTGTCCTGATTATGTCATGTGGCCAAGCCATCCAGGTATCTATCTCTATGCCTTCCCCTTGCTCTTTTCCCATCAAGTTTGTCAGTTGTCACTAGGTTTTCAAGTTTATTTATCCTCATAAAGTGACAAAATTATCTTTAACTGTTTTGTTGCAATTTCTCTAATCAGTTGAACAGTTTTCATTTGTTTCTTGCAGTACTTTATCAATTGGTTGTTTTCTTTCTGTCCAACCATGGTATTCTTTGCATTTTCCTCAAAAAGTGACAAAAAGATCTTAACTGTCTCATCTAATTTCTCTAATCAGTTGACCAGATTTGTTTCTTGCAAGACTTTATCATTTAGGTTTTTTCTTTCTGTCCAACCATGGTATTCTTTGCATTTTCCTCATAAAGTGCCAAAAACATCTTAACTGTCTCCGTCTAATATCTCTAATCAATTGATGGTTTCCATTTGTTTCTTGCAAGACTTTATCAATCGGTTTCTTTTTTCCCCCTCTCAACCATGGTATTCTTTGCATTTCCACCTGAAACCACATTTCCACTGCCATTAAATGTGTCTCAGCCTTCTAATTATGGCATGTGTACAACAATTACTTCAATGTAAGCAAGCACAGGCAATGGGAACTGCAATACTTGTTACACTAGACTGTACAACTTAAGACAACATTACACTTACAAAACATCCTATGTATTTAGATGCCACTGTCACAGTGCATAATCAATTATAGGTTAACAAACACACATTTGGCACCAATAACTAAATACAAAATTATATGGTTAATGGTGACAGAAATATATGGTAAGGAGAACATTACTGAGGAGTTAGTTGAGGATAAATGTTATGGTGTGCATCCCTCTGCCATGTTAAGTCAAGAAGTTAGGCTCAGGTGTTTGAAAATATGAAAGACTAAGTGATATTAGAAACTAAATAGAAAATATACATGACAGAATAAATAATGAATATATACAACAAAGCAGCAATAGCAGGATTGAGTCCTGAGACCAACTTATTTATCCATAAAATTCTTCATCCACAAATGATATCAGGGGTTCTCAATGTTATTTGCCAATAGTCTCATCTTAGCCTACTGTTAGTCACTGTTAGGCTGGAGGACTTATTTCATTGCCTCGGGTTTACTCCATCTGGCTTAGTCGCATACTACAGAATGGCAAGCTGCCTGCTGACAGCATTGCCCAAAGCACAAACTCTGTAGCCAATCAGGCAACACTCCCCCCCCCCCCCCCCCACTCAAGGGTCCCCAAAACAAAATTGTATTTGTGATCGTCTGAAGGATGCAGTGCGAAAGCGAAACCATAACCTTTAGAGCACAAGGCAGAGAGCTTCACCGTTGTGACAAGGATTTCATTCACCACCTAGAGTGCAGTTTTTCCACAGATCCCTGGAGGTCACTGCTGGAGCTATGGAGTTCAATGCTTTGTGCGATGTTCATAGCAGGCGGCTGACTGTTCTACAAAGAGATCCCGAGCTAGATGGGCTCATACCGAGTGCAATGAAGTCCTTCTTTTACCTGTCATCTTTTTAATTAGTTAAAGTCAGCAGGAAAAATCAAAGATTGTTTAAACTTCTCTCTTTAATAATTAAATTTTAACTTATAAACACTGAGTGTGATCATTAAGTCTCTGAACTCCATCAGTCTGAGCTGATTGCTCCTGTATGACTTGAGGAATTGGGGACTAATATTTGTTCAGGTCAGCATAGCCGAATGGATAAGAACGCATGTTCTTAAACATCGGTTGCGCTGATGCCAAGGTAAGGGGCTCAACCACCACACCGGACAGTTGGACTAAAATGTTGACTTTTGCCCTTGACTTAAGGATGTAAATTACAAGTACCTCTGAAGCTGGAGTGGGTTCGCCTGATGGCGAGGAACGCTGTTAATAGGGAAAGCTAATCCACACGCAAAATTCAGTCCAGCACTACTTTAAGTAGTGTGTATGGACTACACTTGAGTTCAAAGCAAGCGAGCGCCAACAATAAAAAAAATGTTCCACCCTATTATGCTAGCAACGAACATCCTAAGCCTACTTATCAGCTCTCTATGTAATGAGTGCAAGGCTTGGGTAGTGATTCTGTACCCAGCCTGGAGAAAGCAGGTGAAGAAGGGAGAGTGCCACTCCCACCTCATTATGCTGTTGTACGTGTCAGACCTAACAATTCACACCCCTATGGCAGTATCTGCGATTGCCTAAATTTTTCTGAACATATTAACAGCACAAGAAATAGTGCAGCTGTCTGCAGAGTAAGAAAGGACTCAATAAATGTGCGAACAAGAACTTCAACAAACTATCATGGATGACATGACAAATGACTTTAAAAAGTGTTCTCAAAATTTAAAGGAACAATACTGTGGAACATTGTCCCACAGGTTAAATACATCATTAGCAGACCGCAATAGGAAATGACCATTTCCAGATATAGCAAAAAGTATATACGATTGAAGTATTTCAGTGCACAGTTATAGCATAAATGACTGTTTCCAGATATAGCATAACGTATATACGACTGAAGTATTTCAGTGCACAGTTATAGCATAAATGACCATTGCCAGATATAGCATAATGTATAAACAATTGAAGTATTTCAGTGCAGTTATAGCATAAATGACTGTTTCCAGATATAGCATAACGTATATATGATTGAAGTATTTCAGTGCACAGTTATAGCATAAAAATCTGCCAGACAGTTTAAATACATCAACTCTTATTTTACCACAAGGATCAGCTACGTTGTTTTAGTACCATGCTGATTATGCCACGAGCACTGTTGGACGCAGGTTCGATACATGCAAAAGTAAGTGACAGATTGGCCACTTATTCCTCTGTGAACTCTTGACCTACAAAATGTGATGGGTCTATCATATCACAGACTCATAGCAAGAAACTGCTTCAGAGCAGATTAAATTATAAGTTGTTTTAGCATTACATTCATCATCATCATCATCCTGTGCCATGCCTGCCGGTTTAGGTGTTCATGCTTCTTCCTGGTATACTTTAGCATTATAACTAGTTGCAAATACACTGACTTGAGAGAACAAAGCACCAGAAACAGCATGGAAATGCTGCATTTTTAAATCATTAGATTTTGTGAAATCCTCAAATTGTCTATCTCCATGTAAACTTCGGCTTGAAATGCAAAACATATCAAGTTACCTGCAGCATACCAAAAGTTCATATATAATAAAGGTTATCAGCAACATGCACAAAGGAGGAAAATGCAGGCACACATATAAACAAATACATGTACGTATGCAGACTCCACATACATGCTCCTCGTCATGAATATTAACAATATGATGTAGATCAGAAACTGTCTAGATAAATTGAAAGAAATGTTACAAATCATTTCAACTTTCATTAGTCTTCTCAACCTGTGTGTGCACGAGCTCATGTGTGTGACTGACACTTCAATGTAAGCATAATCTGCCATCTTTTCTTCATTTATCTCAAACATATCTCTACAGCTTTTAACACATAAACCCTTTGTGATGCAACTGTACCTTATCTATCCATCAATATTTTAACGTGTTCATTTGGGTCCTGAATTCATTTTTCTTCTATAGTTTGACTGATCAGCTTTAACACTGGTACTGTAGTTGTATTGCTACAGTTTATTATATTCATCATCATCATCATCCAGCAAGCCCTTTCAAGAAAGCCACTCGGCCGGTCAGAAAGACGGGCTTCATTTCGCCAGTTCCCCTGCCACATATATTTTCATTTCAGGCTGTCTTTAACATCGTGTGTCCACATTTGCATTGGTCGACTCTGGCTCCTCTTCTTACTGTTATGCATCCTACACTGGGGAGCCCCTTTAGCTACAGTGGCTAACACAGTTGCCTGCAGGTCTGATGCTCAAGTGTTTGAATCCCCACTGAGGCAGGGATTTAACAAAACTGACCTAGGCTCCCAGGTAAACCTAGCCTAAAATGGATACCACAAAATGTTCTGGGAAGTAAAAGTATCCGGTGTGATAGTGACCCCACCACCCGTCTAATGCTGATTGATCTATACAAATATCAGGCTATACTGACCCCACCACCCGTCTAATGCTGATTGATCTATACAAATATCAGGCTATACTGACCCCAGCACCCATCTAATACTGATTGATCTATACAAATACCAGGCTATAGTGACCCCACTACCCATCTAATACTGATTGATCTATACAAATATCAGGCTATACTGACCCCAGCACCCATCTAATGCTGATTGATCTATACAAATATCAGGCTATACTGACCCCACTACCCATCTCAACCATCTAATGCTGATTGATCTATACAAATATCAGGCTATACTGACCCCAGCACCCATCTAATGCTGATTGATCTTTACAAATATCAGGCTATACTGACCCCAGCACCCATCTAATGCTGATTGATCTATACAAATATCAGGCTATACTGACCCCAGCACCCATCTAATGCTAATTGATCTATACAAATATCAGACTATACTGACCCCACTACCCATCTCAACCATCTAATGCTGATTGATCTATGCAAATATCAGGCTATACTGACCCCACCACTCATCTAATGCTGATTGATCTATACAAATATCAGGCTATACTGACCCCAGCACCCATCTAATACTGATTGATCTATACAAATATCAGACTATACTGACCCCAGCACCCATCTAATACTGATTGATCTATACAAATATCAGGCTATACTGACCCCACTACCCATCTCAACCATCTAATGCTGATTGATCTATACAAATATCAGACTATACTGACCCCAGCACCCATCTAATGCTGATTGATCTATACAAATATCAGGCTATACTGATCCCACCACTCATCTAATGCTGATTGATCTATACAAATATCAGGCTATACTGACCCCACTACCCATCTAATGCTAATTGATCTATACAAATATCAGGCTATACTGACCCCACCACCCGTCTAATGCTGATTGATCTATACAAATATCAGGCTATACTGACCCCAGCACCCATCTAATACTGATTGATCTATACAAATATCAGGCTATACTGACCCCACTACCCATCTCAACCATCTAATGCTGATTGATCTATACAAATATCAGGCTATACTGACCCCACCACCCATCTAATGCTGATTGATCTATACAAATATCAGGCTATACTGACCCCAGCACCCATCTAATACTGATTGATCTATACAAATATCAGGCTATACTGACCCCACTACCCATCTCAACCATCTAATGCTGATTGATCTATACAAATATCAGGCTATACTGACCCCACCACTCATCTAATGCTGATTGATCTATACAAATATCAGGCTATACTGACCCCACCACCCATCTAATGCTAATTGATCTATACAAATATCAGGCTATACTGACCCCACCACCCATCTAATGCTAATTGATCTATACAAATATCAGGCTATACTGACCCCACCACCCGTCTAATGCTGATTGATCTATACAAATATCAGGCTATACTGACCCCACCACCCATCTAATGCTAATTGATCTATACAAATATCAGGCTATACTGACCCCACCACCCGTCTAATGCTGATTGATCTATACAAATATCAGGCTATACTGACCCCACCACCCATCTAATGCTGATTGATCTATACAAATATTAGGCTAGCACCAGGGACCCAGTATGCTTCACAGGCAAGGAAGAGGGTCATTTACTTACTATATGCTGACTAGTTTGGATTTCTACGACCTGGTCAAATACTTCAAGTATCTTATTTTCAAACTGCTGTATAAAATCTTACAGTGAAAGCATGAGTCTTATACAAGATATGCCAGGTATATTAGTTGGTGAGCATAAGGTAAACAATCTAGGATGTGCAAGGGTCATTTACTTGCTACAGACTAAATAGTTTGAATCTCTACAACTCGGGCAAATACTTCAAGTACCCTATTTTAAAACTGCAGGATACAATCTTACACAGTGAAATCATAAGTCCTATACAAGATATGCCAGGTATATCAGTTGGTGAGCATAAGGTAAACAATCAAGGATGTGCAAATGACATGGACAGAGAAACAAATGCAGCTGCAGTAAATGGTGGATGTAGTAGCAACTGAGAATCAAAGCAAAGACCTGTTTAAATAGCAGAAAAACAGAAGTCTGTAATCACAAAGAAAAGTCCTCCAGAATGCGACATCTTAGCAAAAGGAGCAATTCTGAAACAAATTTAAATATCTGGATACCAAAGTACAATAAAATGTTCACATAAATTATTATGTAATGCTCCATCCTCTTACTTGGACCTTTTAACTTTAATATTTAACTCTCTCCTAAGCAATGTGTGATGTGTGATCGACTCTTCAAGGTAGAATTCCAGCAATTGTGAAGTGTATTCTGATGCTTTCTACATTTGGTCAGAACATTCTAAAGAAATCTGGCTTCCTCAGTGGCCACTTCCATTGTGTATTTAGTCTCTCTGAAAATCATACCCATGTGATTTTTCATAGTTCTTATTTCTCCCTCTGGAATCTCATGCAAAACCTTCTGGGACTGAAAGAGTTAAGTCACAAATGCATTTCAGGGTAAGTATTAAATGCATCTCAGGGTAAGCCTTAAATGTATCACAGAGCATGTCTCATCCCAGAGTAAGTCTCCAATGCATCTCAAAGACTCAAATGCATCTCCATTAACTCTCAAATGCATCTCAAGGAGAGTCTCAGATGTCTGTCAGAGTATGTCACAAATGCACATTTCTATCAGAAATAGCCACTGCTGGGGAAGCCATGATGCCAGTGAATCAAGAGAAATCACAAAGACTGGACTAACAGAAAACATGAGAGACTATACAAGAACTTAGCATCCAGATAGGAGGTATTTCAACAAGTGTCAAGTCAGGAATATGCAACCTGGCATACTAATTACATATACATGTAGTCATTTGCTCACACATGCAGTGTACTTGACACTATCAAGGTCTATTACATGATAACATATTTGGTTTATTTCAGAAAACTTTAATGTATTATTTTGTGCATGGAAACAGAGGTAGACAAAACTAAAAATAAATCAGGAGCCAGTATCTTTTTATCAGGTGCCATAAATTTTTTTTTTTGCAAATACAGCTGAGAGAACCATGAATCAAACTAAGATAAAGCTACATGTTGTAAAACCGAATTTGAAAATCCAGGCACCGGGTAAAAATGTCCAGGCACTATGGCAGCCGGGGATCCTGCATTTGTCTACCACTGCATAAAACAACATTCAGTTAAGAGTTAATTATAAAAGGGTTTTCTTACGTGCAAAAAATATACAGAGAAAACAATAATAGAAAGCATTATCATATTGGTGCAAACCACACAATTTCAGCTTAAACCAAATGTCCAAAAGCTATGTTGAAAATGTGTAAAATATGAATGTGATATTTTTAAAATGCACACAAATAAGTACACAACTAAGTTTTTTAATACAAGAAATGCTAAATACATGGAAGCAACTAAGATAGTATTTGAAATTATCTATGTTAGTTTTTTATATCTTATCAAGAAACCCATAACAATCTTGTTTTTTTTATTTTGTAGAAAAGTCATGCTTAATAAAAACTGTTAACTCACCAAAATTATTTAAAATCCGTCTGAAATGTGCCAACTGTTTTATCCATCACCAACTGCTTTATCCACTGATAAAACAAATCACAAAGGAACCAAAAAGCGACCATGGTTTTAACTTTCACTTTGCTGTCAAATTAAGTAACCTGCAACGGCTATTGGCGATAATACATAAAACATGAAACATTGAGATAACATCAGATATATTCTGATCTACATGTGGGCCTCTGTGACATAAAAACACAATGTAAAACAATTTCTTATACAGAAAACCAACAGTATAGCCTACACAAGTGTAGCAACTGCAGTGAAACAAAAGATCCATAAAACTGAAAACATTCAACCATACAAATAATGGCTCAACAAAAATGCTGACATATAATATTCAAAATGGAGGAAATGTGTTTTCTTATTAAAACACTAATAGTGAGCATTTATTTTTCAAAGGAATTTATTTAAGAGTGAACAAGAAAAAGTATGAACATTTTGTTGAGCCAAATATAAATACAACCAAATAAATCAAGGCTCAACAAATACACTGATGTACATTACAACTAGCATGTGGGCAGGTTCTCACGAAAAGCAATAGGGGTGTATCAAATAGAATACAGAACAACAAAAAAAAAAAAAGGATATATATATATATATATATATATATATATATATAATATATATATATATATATATATATATATATATATATATATATATATATATATATATATATATATATATGTGATAGCCCATATTTATACTAGATATATATAGATATATATATATATACTATATTTACAGACCAGGCAATATGTGGTAGGCCAATATTTAAGAGCCTTGGCAGCCCTCAGAGATGTTTGTCTTTAAAAAGGCATTAACCTTTTTCCTGCTGGGGACGAATGGGAAATGATAGCCCAAATTGCACTGTAAAGTCCTACACACTGGGGGACTGTAACATATCTGTTTTTCATACATCAGCACATCTTAATTCAAAAAACACTCATTTTACATTAGAGGAACTGGGGCAAAATTCAGTATATCATGTGTTCAGCCCAAGAAATCACGGTTCCCATTTTTCACGAGTAAGAATAAATACAAGAGTTTAAAATAAAAACAATTCAATGCTTTGCTTTAGCCACTAACACAAACTGTGGCAAGGGAAAATAGCACTACAAAAACTGCAATCAAAAATCTGTTTGCATGTCAATAGCAAAAGATTCAACAAATTCTCAGTACATATGTGGCATAGGTATACTTTCCCGGAAAACGGTTTCTTTTTTACTGAAAAAAAATTTAAAAAAAAGCAGACATGTTTTTACCACAACACAAATGTGCCAACTATAAGCAGTACAACCAAATTCATAACCTCTTTGCCGGGCCCGGCTATCTGTAATTTTAAAAATGCCAAATTTTTATTAAAATTTGTGAAAATTTTTAACCCCTTGAAAACCTGACTAGATATGGGTGACTTAATTAAGACCGAAAACAACTCAATAGTTGTTACTACGGAGCTCAACTGCCATGTGTTACCAGCCCTTTAAGGGAAGCAAAGAATAGTAACAAAGTAAGCTACCACACTTGTCACAACTAAGGCTGGTACAGGGTTTATTTTTAATGACTGTGCAGTGTTTGAAAATATTGCCGGTCCAAGTTTTGTATTTACCTATTCTGATGCATGAACTTTACAGAGGGTGAATACAAAACTTAGGACAGGCAATATTTTCAAACACTGCACAGTCATTAAAAATACACCCTATATAGGACTTGCTACCCTATCCCATAGAAAACTTTAGCTGCAAAATGCAACCAGTCATCAACAAGTCTAAAGGTAAGTGACAAATAACTCAGCCAAACAAGATTTAGGGAGTCTCTTCTAGACGGCTGACGTGATGCAAGGAGTTTGGATGGCTGGCTTATCTCCTGTTAGGGAAATCTCCTGACCTTGGCAGCCTGAATGTCAGTATGAGAGAATGAATTAGAGAAGATTAATAATAATGGGAGGACATGGAGGAAGCTGCAAGAGAAAGCAAAAGATAGGACCGCTGGGCATGCATGCATTGGTAGAGAACCTAAAATCTAATAGAGGTTAAAGAGGAGAAAAAAAAAGAGTGCCGAACAAACAAAACTTTAAAAAAATCAAACCTTTTGATAAAACCAGTGTCAAATCATAAATAGTAGGCCATAAATAGTAACTGCTTTGGCAAAATTTCACAATTAGAAAATCTACCCAAAACATATGATGAGAAGAGAGGCATTGACCACTGGAAAAATTTAGGGGAAAAGAGGCAGAGGCCGACCAAGAGAAATTATGCTGGATGGATTGAGACAGTGACATGGAGGAATATTAGCAGCAGAGTTGATCCAGAACACCAAAGACCGAGATATGTGGAGAGACATGAGCGACTACGCCAGCTGGCATGGCACTTGATGATTATGATGATCACTCAAAACAGATTATCTATAATGTATAATGGTCTTGTTATTAACACACAACTGTGCAAGTGCTGCCAAGTTCACACACTGAGATCAGGAGTAGAAAAATCTAGACATGATTCAGATACCAGCCTTTTTTCCCCAGGAGCCATATTTTTGTTTAAACAGGCTAAGAAAAACATGAATCAAACTCAGATAAAGCTACAAATTTTGAGATATTGGAGGCCCAGTCAAAGATATTATTATGAGTATATTTCAGTTGTTCACAAGTCTCTAGAGCTTTCAAGTATCCTTCAATGGCACAATATGTGTCTCCTTCGCTTTCCCTTCTCTGATAAAACAAATACATCAGCTTCTCATCATCAGATATTTGTCATTATATTAAGTATCAAACCTTCAAGAAGATATAAGGCAATGTACGAAATAAATTCTTTACATCTTTTTCATTCACATACATCTTTGAATCACTCGCATTTAGCTTGGTTGACAGTACAACCAAACCTTCAAATTTGGTGTAGTATCTATAATTGTTTGCAATGCTATACAATGCCACGATATGTACATTCATTTGCTGTAGCACATTAGCATCAATTTTTTAACACAATTTGCTAACAGAGCACTTTCAGGTTTCTTCTTTGTACTTTCAGCCTCCTGATACTTGAAGTACATACAGAATTTTTCGCGCATTTTACGATTCCAATTTAAATGGTCCTGAAAACCCAAACACAATTCTGAATTTGGTCTGCAATGTTGGGACATATTCTGCTCACTTTGCCATTCCTTCTTCATAGTTATTTCAGCCACAATTACTGAAATTTTCATTTGCCAGACTGAGGGAATTTAGAAACACTATCTTCAATGTTGGGGTTTGCATTGTTTTAAACACAATAATTTGTTTCGCACTGAACACTACAAACAGCGTTTTGGTTGGGTGACTTATCACGTTTTCTCTTCTCTATAGCTTTGTGGTTCATTTATGAGCAAGGTCGGTCTACTTAAGACAAAATCTGTAAGAGAAGACTGTTTCTTCACTTGCACCAATCAGTTTACATGGATTTGTTCTTTCTACAAATTTGTAGTTAGCATAAAACAACTCAGTGCAGACACATGGATAACACATGGTGTGCAAAAGACGTATTAGTAGCTGCTATGAGAAACAGGATAAATAAATCTGCCGGAAACAGGATGAATAACTCTGCCGACTGAGTTACAAGATCTTTACTGTGAACATTAAGGTAACACATCACTCCACAAGAAGAGAGATGGAAGTGAAGCAGAGAGATACCAGACATGAATTGTTTCTCAAGAGTACAAGATCTTTGATTAATCAACATAGAACTGGCATGTTATGGAGGAAATTGGAGCACCCATGGATCTGTCAGGCGTGTGATGATTATGATCTTCACTAATCACTAATTGCTCCATAAATCGAAAGTCAGCTTGCTGTCAAAAAAAAAAAAAACTGTCATTTACTGCCAATATGGTACCTTGCGGTGTATGGCAGAGGGGTCTTTGAGCCTGAGGAATAAAGGCCGCCTGGCTAGTGCAGTCGCCGCGAACTGTGCAGGTTAGGATTTTCTTTTTGCCCCCGACAGACAAAAATCCTGCACCTTACCGGGGATCGAACCCGGGTCTCCCGAATGAGAGTCCGGCGTTCTATCCACTCAGGCCAGCCGCAGCTTGCAATGGTGCAAAAATGTATCATGCCACGTTTATTATTCAGATTTCTCAATACACTGGAACAGATAATATATAATCAACAAAAACCTACTAGTGCTCATTTTAAAAAACAATGGATATTTACAAAAGGGGACAGACATTTTTTTTTAAAAGAAGTATTTCTAGAACTGGATTTGAAAATTCAGGAGCCAGGTAAAAATGTTCAGGCGCCTGGATTTTTCTACTCCTGACTGAGACACTCCCAGTATAATCTGAACTGCAAGAGACTGGAGCTCTGATGGATAGTTTCAGTACCATCACGGTCCTTGAGTTCAGCCAGCCAATTAATAAATCTTGTACAGGTAAACTAAGTTAGTTTGCTCATTTAACTTGTATTTATTGGGGCCCAGTATACTCTTTTTTTTTCTCTTACACTCAACAGAACAAGAGCCCATATCTTACCTATATAAGTAAGTACCACCCCATATGCCATATACTATACTGTAATGAAATATAACAGCAAAAACAAAAGAGTGATATATTCATACTATTCCCTTACTTCCAAAACTCATACATGTAATGCCATGCTAACTGCGCTTATGTGGATTACGCCCTGTGCTCACAAAAATAACCACACCCTCTCCATGGCAAATAATGGCAATGGTGTGATATTTTGATGACTAAGATCTGGGATAATTAATGTACACTCATGCTATCAACTGGTTATGCATTTAAAAGTGCAGATTCAGCCCAGCGCGGTGCTGTGCACGATGCACTTCAAGTTTAAGACATTTAATAGTTCTATAAGGATGAATAAATGCTGCAAATATATTTTCGTTACATTTTATTTATTAGACTTCCAACAGTTGCAAGACGTCACAAACATGGCGCACTCGGGTCAGTTGCAACACTTCCTTCATGATTTATCTTCACATAACTTAGAAAGTAGCATACATGTATTCTACATCTAACTAAAGACTGAAATAACACATACACTGCAGTTACTCGGCGATTATTAGACCTAACCTCAGTGTCTCATCAGCTTTAGTTTTATGAGGAAAAGGTGGATACATCCAATTCATCAGACCCCCCAAATATAAATTATTATAACAAACAAAGTGCGATAAAAACGCTCTTGCACTCATGAATACCTTTGTAATAAATAACAGAAGGGATGCAGACAAACATATTTAATATATAACTATCACACTGTGCTTGTTGTACAAATAAAATACCTGCAGCTGTGTTACTGTTTGTGAGTGCCTATGTTTGTATTTAACCCACTTGCCGAATCTCTCACTTTATGAACCACGCCTCAATTCGACCTAGAGGGGTAGCGGCAATCTCAGGACATTGACGTCACTCTGGAATTGTGGGAGCTTCTGTTAGTATATCCTCGTTTGAATAACGAAGACATAAACCACAGATTGTACGATATATTGCCTGGCATATTTCGCTGCATCTCGTCAGGTACAGTCTGTACCTGACGAGATGCAGCGAAATATGCCAGTCAATAAATCGTACAATCTATGGTTTATGTCTTCGTTATGAAAATTCACTACGGGAAAACATTGTTTTTAGTATCCTCGTTTCACTTGTATGTCCTGAACTCAACTTTGGGCTATTAAAAGTGAAGATCATGTTCGAAAGTGCTTTACTAAGATTAATAAATGCATGACCATTGATTGGCACTGACAGATGAGGAGATATAGAAGAAACTTAAAAATAGAAACATGTTAAAGTTAAATTCTCCAGCATCAACATCATATGAAGATGAAGAATGACTGGCGCGATGACTTGGATTAAAGTGAGGAAGAGTTGCGCAATTCGTCGACCTCACTCTCTCGCCTGAGTCCATCTGAGTCCAGTGGCAAGACAAGTCGAGACGACTGGAGACGAATACAGGTGCAGTGGATGACTAGGGCGCTCTACGTGCCTTGCCGTGCTCATTACGTTCCACAACGCTTTGCAGGTAAACGCCGTCTTGCCCGTTGAATCAGGAATGATTTCTTCCGCGCAGCCTGCCGAATCCTGTCTTCACATGCTGGGTAGGCATACCTTAGTTTACCTCTTGGTGTGACACCAAATCGGATACCCATGCCTGGTTTAGCCAGCTTCTCACAACTGTTGCCCGGGGGGTGGCCGCTGTCGCATGCTGACAGCTACTAGGAGCCACAGGCACGAGCTGGGTGTCAGGCTTGGACCAGTTGGGGATGGGTCCTGAAAAGGACATGAGAGTCATCCTTACCAAAGGCAACATCATATATATATATGCATTCAGTAGCACGTCCTTTGCAGAGCCTCGCTCCGATAATAACCTTCCGGAAAACTTCTCGATCACAAGCAAGATGTCCCGCGTCCGATACACCCATCTGGAGATCATCCGCAACATCCTGCACCCTTCTTCTCTGTCAAGGAGCTGCATGGAATCTAATAGATAAGATAGAGGTAGAACTATGGAAAGAGACCTAGACAGGATCAGGAGAACATAGCGATCTAGGAAATAGGGACAGAAGGGACAGAAGCACGAGTGAGAACTATAAATAGTTCTCCGACTGGACACACTCGTGTCCAAAAAGGGGACACTGTAAGACGTGAGCTGGAGTTGCCCACAATAGAGTGGGGAAACCCGCATCACGAGAAGTGTCAACGAAACACCAGTAACTTTAAACAGTTGACCAGTTACTAACTGCGTGCTGGAACTCCAAGCACGCAAACTAGCTGATGCACGCAGAGTCAACTGATCGTGGCTGGACACGCCACGAAGATCGTCAGACCAGCGACTCGACAGCGTAGAGGACAGACAGAAGTATTCGCTGTGAATACTTTGTTGCTTACAAAGGACAGTAGCAATAGTTGTGACTTAGTCTTAGCTCCGATAGATATTACCATCGATATCACCTTTCACATAACATCATTACGATATACCATGATGTGTATTACCTATGTGGTTATCCGCTCGCAGAGCTACTGTACAACTAGCTAATAAACTTGTATTATACTTGTATCTTTTGTACGTTCTCATTTCGTGTAGTACAAAAGAGGAATCCTTGTATGCCTGTCAAAGTTAAGTTGTTGACAGGCAGGATCCGATTTGGTGTCAGAAGGTGGGGCTTGAACCACCTTCAAGCACTTTTCAAGACCATTTTCCCACATAAAGTGTAAAATTTCGACTAAAATGCTATTTGTTATTCCATCGATGTAAATTCGGAAACTTAAAACTGTGATTTGTGTAAACGTAAAATATAAATTTAAATCACAAGTTTAACCATTATTTTTGAATATTTGTGATACTACATGCATTATGTCAACGTTCATTGAATTTACCCACGAACTTGTGCAAAGTCAAACATATTTTGTACAAGGGAAGTAAATTAGAAGTCAAGCTAAGATCATACAGCACAGCTCAGTCAGAGACAGTAGAAAGTGAAGACAAGACGACAATTGACTATTCATTCGACGATTCATCTCACAATTCATTTGACGATTCATTCATACGATCATAACATTCATATCATTATATCATTCATATTATCCACATCACATTTGTAATTTGCCGATCGTAAGAACTGTAACATTTAAATTGATTACCACCATGTATTTTGTAACATATATTATGTGCTAATTTTTGATGCTCTACAAAACAGAGACATCACACGTACGAGCAAGCCTATCGATTGTGTGTGTGCAAGACAGCGGTGTAACATCCCGAGGGGCCGTACTTTCATCTGATTAGATGAGTATTTTTAACTATTTTGATAAGCACGATTAACAACGCATCTTACTTTTCAGTGATTGATTGTGAACGTGTGAAACTATTATTGTGAAATTATTTAATACCATTTGTGTAAGAACATAAAGCCATACAATGTCAACTTTAAGTGAATGATCCAAGCTGGCAAAGACCTGGGCCATAGGGGGGAAAATTTAAAAAAAATGGGCAGAACAAAAATAAAAAAGGGGAAAACAGAAAGAAAAGCTGCAATAGAGAGGAGATGAACGAGCACTTGAAAGACAGCATCAGAAAGAGATGAGAGATTAGGGAGCCCCCAAAACAAAAGCAAATACAATTAGAGGAGAAACAAAGCGAAGAATTAGAAATAAAACAGAAACAAATAGAAATAGATGATGCCACTAAACAGAAGAATTAGAGAAAAAACAAAAGCAATTAGAATTAGATGGCCACCAAACAAAAGAAATAGATGTAACTCACAAACAAGTTAAAGATTAAAAATTGAAATTGACTCAAACATTCAAATAGCTACCACTAAACAGAAAAATCAGGAAGAGCAAAACAAAATTTTAAAATATAAAGGGATTATCAAGCCCTATAGTCAAGGAGATTCAATTTCAGCTTGGACCGAGAATATCGAGTTTCAGCTTAGATTTCAGAAAATACCATTAGAAGATTGGGCCATGATCTATATGAGAAATCTCTCTGGAGAGCCCTTAAAGGTTATTGAGTCTATACCAACAGAATTAAGAAACAATCACCAATATATTCATGACAGAATCATGCAGCATTTTCTACTCGATGCTCCTGGATATCAGATCCAGTACTCACAAATTAGACCTAAACCGAACGAAACGTTCCTAGATTATGTATCTAACGTTCAAAGTATATTCAGTAAATGGCTTAAGGCAGCGAAAGTAGGAAAGAGTTTTGACAAGTTACAAGACTTAATGGTTATGGATAAAGTGATATCCACAGTGCCAACTGCTTTTGCTAAGTTCCTTCAACAAGCAGACATTGAATCGCTAGAACAGTTAGAGAAACGTTGTTCGGCATGTTTTTCTTCCAACAGAGATGTATTTAAGTCATCTATACACGATTCTGAAATTACAGCGTTTGCAAAGAACCAACCAAACAGATCTTTCAACCAAAAATCTTATGAGAAGAAAGATAAACCATACCAAAAGCCACCCCAGTGTGGATACTGCAATTTATATCACCAACGATTCTCGATGTGTGATAAGAATCCTTCATATCCTGCACATCTTGAAATGATGATCAAAAAGCAGGAAACAAAAGGAACTCATATAAACGTGCGGTTAAATGTTTTTTTTTGTTCGTCGTATGGACATTATTCTTCTAAATGTTTGGGCAGGACAGAGAATGAAGGCCAGCAACGCTGTGCTGATTGATACATCCTCTGATAATGATAGTGAAGTTGAGTGCGAGAACGAAAATGTATTACCATTCAATGAGTGTGAAAGTGTTGCTGTTGTTACTGATATTTTAGACTTCGATAAATGTGATACTTGTCACCAGTTCCATGCGGACGGTAAACTCAAATGTGGTCACATTGTACCATGTTCTAATGAAGATGCTAATTCAGCTTTAGCCTCCAGAGGCAATTTAAAGTTCCACGATGCACTGGTCAATGAATATCCATGCCAATGTTTACTTGATAGCGGGAGTACATTTAATCGGGGTAAGGAAAGAACTAATTAACCCAGAGGATTATACGGGCGATTTTGTTAAATGCCGCACTTTTTCTGGCAATATTGAGAAATATCCGCTAGCAAAAGTCCGTATAAACACCCCATTTCCTTTCCGGCACATTTACGTGCGCTAGTTTACAAGACCCCTGTACTGACCTCATTTTAGGGATGCCTACCAAGTTAAGACACTGCACTGATGACGAAATATTAGCCTGGAAACACACCAACATGGCTAATGCAGTAACTAGGTCAGAGACCCAAACACATCAAATTGACCTACAAGATGAAATGTTACAATTATTAACACCTAGCGGTACTATTGACAATACCACTCGACAAGAGTTTATCGAGGCACAACGCGCCGATCCAACCATTGCACCTTATTTTAGAATTATTAGGTGAAAAGGCCAAATTAACCAAAAATGCCTCCTGTTATTTTAAACTCCACAATAAAATTCTCATGCGACATTACACCACCAATAACCATGAAATTCAGTAGACGGTGCTACCTTTGAAACATCGACAAAACGTGTTAAAGATGGCACACGATTCACCGTTTGCTGGACATATTGGCTTATGACAAAACGAAAGCCAAAATTTTAGCACATTTCTATTGGCCTAAGTGTTGTAATAATATCAAATCTTTTTGTCGGTCATGTACCATTTGCCATCATTTAATGAAAAATGAAAAGCATGTAACAGCTGAAGTTCAACAACTGGGTGCCAAAACCCTACACCTTGAACCCTAATCAAGAGGTGCTACTTTTACTACGAGATAAACGTAATCTATTATTAACTTCATGGCAAGGGCCATTCAAAGTGGTACGAAAGATATCAGATGTCGATTATGAAATATCGATAAACCAAAAATTAAAGATATTTCATATCAACATGCTGAAGCCTTACTTCTCACGACAAGAACCGACGACAGACGCACAGAATGCACCCACACCAAGCAACCCGACGACAGACGTACATAGCGCAACTACACTAGTTAGAGCGACAGAAGACGACGACAGCGCATATACACCTAGTCAGGAAACAGAACACACAGGTAGTACAGCCACAGTACTTCAATCAGATAGACGACGATGACATAGAACTACCAGTCCCGACAGTAGACATGACTGGGACAATTGATAGTATACGAATAGAACCCAGACTCACAGACGAGCAAAGACGACAGACAATAGAGCTAGTGACAGAATAGAGACATTTTTTCCGACATTCCAGGTAGGACTGACAGAATACGAACACTCCATCATTCTGACTGATAACACCCCTATCAAATGCCGACCTTATTCCATCCCATTGAGTTATAGGGAAAATCTCGACAAAGAACTTCTAAATCTTGAGTCGAGTGGAATAATCCAAAAGTCGCAGTCAGAATATTCTTTTCCTATCGTCCTTGTGAAGAAAAAGGACTCTACGATCCGCCTCTGTGTCGATTTTCGCCGGTTAAATAATGTCACCAAGGTCGATGCAGAGCCAATCCCATCATGTGAGGATCTGATTCTTGATATGTCCACCTCTCGAATTTTTTCTAAACTTGACCTACGAAAGGATACTGGCAAGTCCCGATGCATCCACTGTCTATCCATTTAACAGCATTCTCAACACCTCTAGGTCTTTATGAGTGGCGATTTCTTCCGTTTGGCCTTCGTAATGCTCCAGCCACTTTTGTCCGACTCACCAGGGACCTTCTTCATGGAGTTACAAATACAGCGACGTACATTGATGACATTTGTGTCCATACTGCAGACTGGACATCACACTTACAGAAACTGCGACATGTCTTCGATAGATTGAGATTATTCGGCCTTACTGTAAAGCCAACCAAAGTTGAGTTGGGGATGGAAGAAATTGATTTCCTAGGCCATACGATCACCCGAGGCCAACTTAAGACAGATGAGAAAATTGTCACCAAAATTTTGAACTTAACCATGCCAACGACCAAGAAGCAGGTCAGAAGCTTGCTTGGTCTAGTGAATTACTACAATAAGTTCATACCCAATTTAGCTGAAATCACCAGCGTTTTTTCTAATGTTTTGAAAGCATCTGTGAAATTAAATGTACAGGATGCAGAGTTAATTGGTGCATTATCAAAATTAAAACATATGTTCAGCGTTGTACCTATCTTGCGCTTGCCTAATCCCAATCTTACGTATTTCCTTCGTACAGACGCAAGTGCTATATCCATCGCTGGCGTTTTAGGACAGTTCTATGAGGGAATCTTTCACCCGATTGTATATGTAAGCCGCAAGATTACCCCTGCTGAATCGAGATACTCAGTCTCTGAGTTAGAGGCTTTAAGCGTCATCTATTGCGTCCAGAAGCTTCATAGATTCTTAGCGGGTACCAAGTTTGTCATTGAAACTGACAATTCACCGCTGACAGTGATGCAGTCGGGAGTCCACCATAACAACAGGATCTACAGATGGTCTTTGATCCTGCACAATTATGCGTTCACGATACAGCATATCAAGGGGAACATGAACGTTTTGGCAGACACACTTAGCCGACCTTCTCAGATCGAGATACCAGAGGTACGAGAAGAGAGCGATCCGACACACCAAAAGCAGTGACACTGTAGTTAACTAGTGCCTTATGTGGTGAATACAGACACTGTAGTGCGCTTACCATCGTGAATCGCCTGAACTTGCTTACTATTAACTGTGTCAGTACTAGTGAAAATGAACAGACACATTATGAGTTGTCTACGCCACCACTATATATGCAACCCATGAGTAGAACGATATTTCAACGTTACCCAGGATGAGAGCGTATGGTTCAGACTTTGTCTAAATGAACTCTATTTTTCATTAAGCTTCAACAGAGGACGCTACTCCGTCAACACACCTGGATGTAATTAGGTAATTTAGATATAAATGAATTGTATGTGATATGTATAATATTATGTTTTTATGTCAGTTGCATGTAATATCATATTTTTGTTGTTAGAACAGAGTGTAGAACCACCCATATAATCTTATTTATATCATTTAATAGTTAAATGTCATTTACATTTAGTTAGAAACTCATTTAGTTTAACCTTTACATCATACTTTTCAACTTAGGAAACATTACTTTAGTTTATCATCATGTAAACACATTTTCTTAGACAGTTAGTTAATTAGAACATTACTTAGAAATTAATCCCATCATATAGAAATTTATACCATTCTATGTATTAACACACAATAAGGTAACTAACACACTTTTCCCCATTTTCATTATTTAGTTAGATTAGTTCCCTTAGGTTAGCTTAGCTCAGTACACCAACTTAGAATAGTTTAGCTAGATTAATCAATACCCACAGGATTGGTAGCGAACAATCCTCTTAAATATGTATATTTTTGTACAGAAATGACGAGTGTAAAACTAAACCACAGTCATTTGGCTTGAAAACCTGTTTAAATTCAGCCAACTATTTATTGTACATATATATTGTTCATCCATTCTTTTTCTACAACCATATTTTAATGACAGAATATGTATTTTAAAAACCTGTGTAGAATGAAAGAGGAATGAAAGATGTATGAATGAGAGAGAGAATGGACCAATTAAAAATGAGTGAGACATGATGCGGAAACTTTTTCGCCACACAATGCGAGTTGTTGTAATTCGTCTGTGTCAATGTGTTAAGACGAATGTGTTGTTCTATTTTTATCTGTGTAGTTGCTATACTTAGATGATAGAGATAAGAAACATATTTTGAGCATCATAAACCGGAAGGGTAGTCATAAATCAGACTTACACACTCGTTTGTGACTACAATAAACCGCTTTACGGCGTTCGAAAGAGTACACACACGTAGATTTAGACACATTCACATGTTAGTAAGATAAATAAATATTAGTTTTATAGAAACACGCAACCAACCAGGAAAACTAACACATAAAGATGCATACACCATTAATTGCAAAGAGGAATAACTACTCTAAACAGGGGACACAACAAAATCTTGAAAACCTAAGTTTAACACTGAAATATTTCTTCACAAGCGGAAGCTAAAAAGGTGAACGTGAGCACATAAAGCATGTATACTAGTTGGAGTAAATATTATATGGGAGCATGAATATTATTCATGTATTGTACTCGTAATAGAGGCAATTTTGTATGGGTTGTCAGTTTTATTGACAATTTGAGGACAGGTCAAAAGGCATTGGTTCCGGATCACACAAACTCCCAAGAAGTATAATGTTAGTATGAGCACAGTCTCTAGCCAACTGTACTAGTGTGATGTGCTAATCAATTAGCCAAGTGAAGTAGTACAACAGTGTGACGAGGGAAAGGAGAGATCTTGTCCTATGCCTAGAACAGAGGTAGAAAACTCTTGCAGTCTTTGACAAAATTAGACAGCCCTAATTTTTGTTGAGATTACTACTTGTGTTACACCCACAACTTAAAAGTTTGTAACACAACACAGAGGGAGGGAGAGCCTGTCAAAGAGCTGCAAGGAACCTAATAGATAAGATAGAGGTAGAACTATGGAAAGAGACCTAGACAGGATCAGGAGAACATAGCTATCTAGGAAATAGGGACAGAAGGGACAGAAGCACGAGTGAGAACTATAAATAGTTCTCCGACTGGACACACGCGTGTCCAAAAAGGGGACACTGTAAGACGTGAGCTGGAGTTGCCCACAATAGAGTGGGAAAACCCGCATCACGAGAAGTGTCCACGAAACACCAGTTACTTTAAACAGTTGACCAGTTACTAACTGCGTGCTGGAACTCCGAGCACGCAAACTAGCTGATGCACGCAGAGTCAACTGATCGTGGCTGGACACGCCACGAAGATCGTCAGACCGCGACTCGACAGCGTAGATGACAGACCGAAGTATTCGCTGTGAATACTTTGTTGCTTACAAAGGACAGTAGCAATAGTTGTGACTTAGTCTTAGCTCCGATAGATATTACCATCGATATCACCTTTCACATAACATCATTACGATATACCATGATGTGCATTATCTATGTGGTTATCCGCTCGCAGAGCTACTGTACAACTAGCTAATAAACTTGTATTATACTTGTATCCTTTTGTACGTTCTCATTTCGTGGAGTACAAAAGAGGAATCCTTGTATGCCTGTCAAAGTTAAGTTGTTGACATTCTCTTTGGCCTTCAACGTCATACAGCACGGAAGACATGTTTATCATCATCATCATCATCATCATCATCATCATCATCATCATCATCATCATCATCATCATCATCATCATCATCATCATCATCATCCAGTGCCTTGCCGGCTGGCTTGAGGGATCATTCATCTCCACAAATTGCGATCTCCGACGGCATGGATCAATTCGAGTGTTGATGCCCTTCTGTGCCATGCCACAAGACTGTCAAGAATCTTCGCACGCTGTCTGTCTCTATCTTCTTTCCGCAAATATTTCCGGTTGTCACAACATGTTCCAGTTTTTTGTCTTCTTATAATATAACCAAAAAACGATGACTGCTTCTTTCTGATGTTTGCGATCGGTTGTCTTTGCAACTCAGCTTCCCTTAAAACGTCTATGTGCTTATTTTGGCTGTCCAATTAATTTTCAACATTCTTCTATAAAACCACATCTCCAAGATCTTTAGATGTGTTACTGTTCGTCTGTTTACTGATTATCCAGGATTCGCAGCCGTATGTTAAAATTAGTTCAGTGTAAGAATTCTTTTTCTAGCTCTCAAGAACAATGACTTATTGAACAAAATGTTCTTCATTTGACAGAATGCAGTATTTGCTTGTCCTATTCTTTTCTGTATCTCAGTGATGCATCTTCCATCTGATGTTATCCATGCGCCTAGATGTCTGAATTTCTACACTTGCTCCAAAATAACGTCCTTTACTTTAATTGCACATTTAGGCACAACCTGTTTCTTTGATATCACCATGACTTCTGTCTTTCTATTATTGAAACTGGGGCCCATATTTTTCACTTTCTATAACCACTGAATCTGTCATTTCCTGTAGTTCCTTCTGACTTGTTGCTCAGCATAACATAAGTTAATTATATTATGTCCACCAACCACGCTCCCTAATATATTTTATGTACATCTCATTATATGTTCACTGCACAATGACAGCAAATCAGGAGTTGGGTTGAGTTGTTGAGTTGAGCTAAGAACCGACATCACTGCACTCAGGACATTCCCATATGCGCCCCGTCCCCTCGTTCAACAGCCAACGAAGAGTCACACTACTTATCGTTCCCATCGCTATCTGATTGGAAGTTCTCCTGGTCTTCCCTCTCAGCTTTGAGATTCTACCAGAACATCTGTTCCACCCCCCCCCCCCCCCCAGCAATCTCATCCTTTCCACATACGGATTTCTCAGTCTGTTCCTCTACCTTCTCCACCTGGTCCACAGGCGCACGACAACCTCTCCCTTATCCATAAGTAATCGACCACCAAGAGGTGCATTCCCTGCTAGCCTGTCAGCCTGTTCATTCCCCCGCTACTCCCACATGGCCAGGGCAAACAAATCCATACAATTCTTACAATCTGTGACCTATGATGCGAGGTGAGCCATTCCACGCGAAACATTCCTGTCTCCACTTTACTAAGCATACTTCTTGTGTCCGTGATGAAGACAATGTGTGTTGCAGAGGTCTCCTCTAACCATCATAATGCCATGTGACTGCTTCCACCTTCATTCTCATGCTGGAGGTTGTAGCCTCATATGCCATACTCTCCTTTTTCAAGAATCGTCCATTAGCCCTCGCAATGAAACCCCAACCACTCCGTTTGTTTCTCACCACTGACCCATCAGTATAGATCACTATGTCATCTTGATGTGTATTACTCTGGATCAGTTGTTGCACCTCAAACTCTGTTTGGTCCGCCGTGCATTCTCTGCACTCACGACGTTACATTGTGCAGTCTGTCCGTCTGCCGGTACTTCAACCCACTCTTTTTCACGAATGATGGTACCCTAGATCACAAACTGACATAAAAGTATTTCCGCTTGTGCCCTCCAGGACCTGCCTCGTCTTAGTCTATGACCCTTGAATATATCCATGGCTTCATGCACGGGATGATCCCTATCTGCAGCAAATCTCATGTGCCATTTGGCCAGAAGGACCCTATGCCTATCAACCGTTGTTGGCAGAGCCATGATATACCTCATGCATTTCATTGGTGTGTCCTTTGTGCACCCCAGAATCACCCGCATGGCAGCATTTTGTATGCGCTCCAACCTTTTCAAAATGGCTTGTTTGATACTGTCAGGAGCCCCAAACCATACTCAATGACATAAATTATTAACTGCTGAAAGAGCTTGTAAAGCACCCTCTGCTGTACCCCGGTTGCTGCCATCACCCTCAGAGCATTAAGTCCCCTACCAGCCTTCACCACCAAAGCCTCCACATTATCTTTAAAAGACATACACCTGTCGAAAGTGATACCCAAGTACTTCAATTTACTCTCTCCTGTAAGAGAAATCATTGACCTGGTTTGTATCAACAGTGGCTGTGTCACCAGGACAGCAAGCCGTCCAGCCGATGAGGACAGTGCTATTGATCTGGCACTGGTTTCTCCTTCACTCACTACAGTGTGTAGATGGGGTGTCCTAGGACACCACGGCAGCGACCACCACCCTTGCAGCATATTGGAGGAGAAAGGCAGAACCTGGCAGCACAAGCTAACGGTCAATACTTTCCAGGATGATAGTACAGGGTAAGATGTGGTGAGTAAAATAAGGCGTGACAAGCGCAGAAAGCTTCAGGGCAGGAAAAAAAGCTGGGAGCAGCCACCTTGGTGGAATATCGAGGCGGAGAAGGCTTGGGTGGATAAGCGTAGTGCTGTAAGGAGATGGCAAAATGCCAAGAAGAACAGAGCTTGCCATCCTAGTCCCTGCATAAACTTAGAAACAGAGATGCACACAAAAGTAAGCTATTTAAAAAAAAAAAAAAATTGGTCAAGGTGATTAAAAGTGAAAAATGGGCAGAGGTGTGTCAAAGAGTAAGCACAGACAAGTCATTGAAATTGTTCTGGCGACTACATAAAAGCATGAGTGGGGTAGTCAAGAATGAGAGTGTCACGGGACCACTGTAGTTAACGATAAGATGGTAGACTAACAGAGACAGTCTGTATTCACAGCTGCAATTGTTTGTTACTAGTGGGGAAACACGTCGGATCAAACGAAACTACCAGTCTTTGATATTTCCCTAGGAAACGGGAAATTTGTCGGCATTGTTTGATGTGTCGTCGTTCGAGGGGAAAAGACTGTTGCGTCAGTTGTAGACGGGGGACAACTATTCTTGTGAAGTTTGGAACAGATTGTCTGCCGCTGGGACCACCTGTTGTTGACATCGAATGACTTCACTCGGACAATCCCCGACTGTATGAAAACATAACTTGTTGCCGCTAGTGTGAACAAGGGAGTTGACCTAGGCTGAAGTGTTTGGCTAGCTCTGTTCTAATATAGAAAAGAATCTATTGTGTTCTGTATCAATTAACGTTGATGAACATGTGTCTTTCATGGCAAAGTGTAGATTCGATTCAGGATAGAGCTGAGTTTTCATAAGGTATTCACTAGATAGCATTTAGATGTGAATAATGTAGAACAGTCTAGTGATAGATAGAGGTTAGGACTTGAGCATAGTGTTGTTGCTTTGTGGTTAGGTATTCAAGGAGTGTCGGCGACAGTAGGCAATCGCATTGTTAAAACTAACTAGTGTGAGATGTCAATTAGCTCAGCTGGTTGGGAATAGTGAAGTGGGATGATATGTGGAGAGATTGAGGATGGTTGGGGGATAGGGGAAATGTCCAATGTTGGGATCTTCCAGTGGGGTGTCTACTGGGGTTCTGCACTTTACATTTGGTCTTTCCTTGTCTTACCCTAGCTTAGATCGATGTGATGAGCTTCTCTGCCCCATGACAGAGTTTGGTTCACTGTTATATATCTGAGTGAGGCCGTCGGCCTACACTCATCTAATAGGGGTCGGTATCGGGTTGCTCTCACCAGGTGTGTTCTCTTTTTCACAGGTTCCCCTCATGTTATGAAGAAAACTAGCTGACTCATCACTATTCTCCATACTACATGGAACAAGAACAATAGTGACATTATTTTCTGTACCACATGGAACAAGAACAATAGTGAGATTATTTTCCATACCACATGGAACAAGAACAATAGTGAGATTATTTTCCATACCACATGGAACAAGAACAATAGTGAGATTATTTTCCATACCACATGGAACAAGAACAATAGTGAGATTATTTCCATACCACATGGAACAAGAACAATAGTGATTATCTATGTAGAAAAGAACAATAGTGGTTATCTAGGGAGCAGGAACAATGAACCTGGCGCTTTTACTAAATTATTAGATTCCTGTGGGACTGTAAACAATAACTGTGTAATGGTGAAACTCTAGGACATTTAGAAATGAACCGTGTTATGTCAAGGGACAGTGTTCCGTGTTTTCACGATGCGAGGATTGTTAAGTCTAAGAATTTTAAGGACATTTAGTAACATTGTGTATTATCGATTCAGGATAAGTATCGGACTATATCCGTGATTGGTGACCAGGTATCGGGGTTACCAAAAAGCCACTAGAGGAAGTCAACATCTAGCAGGAGGGACACATCGTTTTGGTGAGGTCATTTTGTGCTGAACTATGATGATGTTGTGTGGTCCTTACCGGGATGATCAGACTTTGCTCCTGAGCTGTTCGGTCTGATTCTGTAGACACACTAGAGTATACGACATACATTCTACACATACACTTATCACATACATACACTTTTCTTCATTAAATTAATGTGTTATTAATTTTTAGAAGCTAGAGTTGTTTAGTATGTTGTTTTGGGGAAGTGTGAGAGGGGGCATGATCCAGTGGTGAGAGGGGGAGAGAGAAAGAGGTATCCAATGACTGACGGAGTGTTGTGGACGGAATCTAGGTGGATTCTCCAGAATAATGAAATGGGGTTAAAAATAATGTGGGTGTTGATTCCCCTCACTCCAGGGACGACACTATAAAGGAAAACACGACAAAGAGCATTTCTGACTTCCAAGGTGCTGACCTCATCTGGCAAAGGACTGACGAGGACAAGGGCAAAGCCCTCCTTGAACGCTATCTAGAGCAGAGCAACCAGACAGACATGGGAGGCCGAAATCTTGCCAAGGAGGTTACCTCAGATAGGTACAAGGCCCAGAACACTTCGGATGAAGACACAGTGACAGTGAAAAAAATCAAGGCAGTGCTTCGACGATAAAAAAAAACAGCGCTCCAGGGCATGATGGCATAAGATACGACGACATCAATAGATGTACCGACAACGAGCTAGAGAAACTAGCAGACATGTACAACAACAGTATAGGGAGTGCTAGCATCAAGGAGGCGTGGTTACACTGCTATCTGATTCCCTTGCCGAAGCCTGGCAAAGACCACACAAAAATTCAGGGATATCGAGTTATAACTATGCAGAATACAATAGGCAAGCTGCTTGAAAAGTTAATTACCAGGAATATCAAGCCAGCTAGAGAGGCAAGGTGTTTTCCCACCTAACCCTGGATGGGTACCGCCCAAAAAGAGAAACCTGGATGAATGCAACAGTTTTTGCCCATGATGTCTATGAAGGTTTCCACTCAGGCATTGAAACCTTTGCTGCAGCGATTGATCTTGCGGACGCGGACAACAGAGTACCATTGGATTTTTTAATGCTTCAGCTTCTTGAACTCAAAATAGGTCCATTCCTCCTTAGTTGGATCGCTGCAGTCCTCTTCCAACGGAAAGTAGTTTTTAGATGTGACAGTTGGACTTCGGAACCAACAACAATATATCATGACCTACCACAGGGATCACCATTATCTCCGGTACTGTTCAACGCCTACACAGTGAGAATCACCACTGGACCTGGTAGGACATTGTCATATGCCGATGATGTTTTAGTGTATCGTCAGGGTAAGGATAGAGATCAGGTTGCAGTGGAACTACAACCGAACTCAATCGCATAAGTACTTGGTGTGATGAAGCTGGGGCAATGGTCAACCCAACAAAGGCAACAGTGACTTGGTTCTCGTTGAATAATCATATTGTCAACACCAACTATAAAGCTGTGTTTGGAGACGGTGGAAAGAACGCAGGCAATGAATTACCTGGGGATACTGTTTGATTGAAGCCTTGCTTATAATGAGTACATAGACCAGGTGATAACAAAGGCCAAGCGGGGTTTGGCTGCGATGCGGGTGATGGCGGCAGCAAACTGTGAGCAGCGCCATCTATGTTTTCTGTACGAGGGGCTGGTCATGTCTGTTTTTGAGTATGTGATGGCAATCCTGACTCTCAGCCGTAAGCAGATAGAAAGGATACAGAATGAAGCTATGCGCATTATTCTTGGATGTACAAGAGATACAGCATGCAGGGCGATGCGCTACCTTCTTGATTTTCCAACCATTGAAGAGAGAATACAAGTTTGCAGAGCACGCGCCTACCTCAGAGTTAACGCAAACACACAACATCCACTGCATAGTGAAATTATGAAGGTGAAGGGCAGCAGGTTAAAAAGAGGACGGTCGTGGATGGGTCAAGCCGAAGACATTCTTCAACAGGTGTGTTCACTTGAGGACTTAGAACCTGGCGAGGAGTGGGTACAAGTGCCAACAGATTTCTGCACATCCTTTTCAGTTTGCATCCAACTAGATAGAAAATGCAGACAAGAAAATCCGGCTGCTGTGGAGGCTGAAGTACAAGCGTTGATTTTCGAGAATTCGCTAGACGGTGATGCTGTCATCTACACAGATGGGTCGGTCGTCCGACATGTGAGAAGCTCATGGGCCTTTACGGCTCGGGCCGGAGGGAGAATTGTGAAGGAGGACTCTGGTGCTTTCACTGAAACCACAAGTAGCCTGACTATGGAAGTCATGGCAGTAAGTAAAGCAATAACATGGCTCGAGACACAGACATTCACTAGGGCATTGTTTCCTTAGCGACTCAATGAACATGATCAAGAGGATAGAGGAGGGGTCGATCCGAAGAGAATGGTTGCTGCCTCTGGAGCGGTCTCGGCTGGCAAAGATTAGTTTCATCTTCGTGCCAGGGCATGCTGGATACAAGGAAATGAGCGGGCTGACAAGCTCGCAGGTGAAGCTACGGTTAAGGGCGGACGCGCCATGGACCAGGCTGACATTCTGAATGCTCTACGAGAAGTAAGACTTTTGCGATGAACCAAGTGATGACTGTGAATCTACAACCATGGCCAGACTGCGAGAACAGCAAATTAAAAGAGGGGTGGCCAAACAAGAACACTACGCAGGAAGCCAAAGAAGATTGATAAACCAACACAGAATTGGTGTCGTTAGCCGCTACACGCTGCGGGATTTGCTGAGGGGATCCGAGCACTTATGGACTGATGGTTCGATGTGCAATGAGGATGATCTGTCGACTAACTAACTAACTAACTAAAGGACATCCATTCAATATAATACATGGTACATCTGCCTTCACAATCCTGTTATTCAAGAAGTACCACGCAACCGATGCCTTGTCTGGGTTTATAACGGCCCCTGCATCCCTGCACCACTCTGTCACCCTGTTTACTGCCACCTGTCAATTTGCAGCCAAACTTTCTCTATTTCTGCCCTGGCTTTACACAAGCACATCATCTACATCAAATCAGGAGACAATACACAATCTTGAAGAAATGTTAGGGTTAGTATTATCTGAGGACAATGCAGAACGTTTGAAATAACAGTAACACTGATACCCGGAGACTTCTATGTAAACAATAATAATAATAATAATTAGAAACAGAGAGCGAAAAAGCGAGTGGCGTGACGTGCCGCTACAGCCCAGATGAAGGGAATGAGTGAAATATAAATAAATGCCACCGAGAAGCAACAATACCAGGAGGCTACTGATTGTCAGAAGTTCCCCTCCCACCTCCCTTTTTCCAAGAATGTTTCGGTCTCTATCTATTTTACATTCTCAGGGGGCGAGTCCAGCCGGTTTCCAGGCATCTTTCTCCTGTATGCACGCGAACCTTGTCCCTAGGCATGTGTTTTCCGCTGATGGCATCGTCTCAGTTTCCCCGACACACACATACGCACAACAGCCACCCCGGGAAGGTCACATGGCTATATATCATCCTTCGGCACTGAGTCAAATGTCCTTCTGTTATTGTTTTCGTTTTGTCTGTAGATGAAGACTTTCTGCCCCCGGTGCAGATAACATCACAACAGAAATGATTAAAGCTTTAGAAGAATTTAAACTAGAGCAAGTCACCAGACTGCTGAACACATTATATGATCCTGGAGATATACCTCCTGAATTATGTAACTCTGTATTTATTGCAATCCCAAAGAAATCAGGAACCTTGGAATGTGATCAACATAGAACAATTAGAATAATGAGTCACATCACAAAGATTTTGCTAAGAATTATCATGCAAAGAGTGAGGAAGAAGATACAACCTGAAATAGGGGAAGAACAATGCGGGTTTGTAGAAGGAAAGGGTACAGTAAATGCTGTGTATATGCTGCGAACAGTTATTGAACGTGCTATAGAAGTAAACAAGGATATACATCTTTGCTTTATTGACTATACAAAGGCTTTTGATAGAGTTAGACATGTCAACATGGTGGATATGCTTGCAGATCTACAAATTGATGGGAAAGACATTAGACTTATGAAAAACATATATTGGAAACAACAAGCTGCAATAAGGATTGATAATGAAGTGGGACAGTATCAGCCAATTAAGAGAGGTGTTAGGCAGGGATGTGTGATGTCTCCAGATCTTTTTTCCCTATACAGTGAAAATATTTTCAGAAATGTAGAGGATATAAATGGAATCAGCATTGGAGGACGAAACATCAATAACATTAGATATGCAGATGATACAGTATTAATTGCAGACAATGTGCAGGACCTGCAACAATTAGTAGATACGGTTGTTGTACACAGTGAACAACTGGGGTTAGAATTAAATTGTAAAAAGACGCAGGTTATGGTCGTCACTAGGAAGGAAGAAGTACCACAATGTAATATACAAGTAAATGGAAATATTCTTCAACAAGTGAATCGGTACAATTATCTTGGAACAGTCATAACATCTGATGGGAGATGCCTTGAAGAGATTAGAACAAGAATCGCCATAGCGAAAGTAGTCTTTAGCAAGATGAAAAACATTCTGACCAATAAAAAGATGTCAATTGAAACGAGAAAAAGAGTGTTGAGGGGATACATAGAGCCTGTTCTTTTGTATGGATGTGAAACTTGGACAATGAGCAGTCAAGCTGAAAAGCATCTGATGGCTGCAGAAATGTGGTTTCTGAGGATAATGCAAAGAATACCATGGACAGACAGAAAAACCAACGACCAAGTACTACAGGAGACAAATGAACATCGTAAACTGATTAGAGAAATTAGACGTAGACAGTCAACATTTTTTGGACATGTTATGAGAAGAAATGGATTGGAGAACTTAGTGACAACTGGCAAGATCGAAGGGAACAGACCAAGAGGAAGACCGAGAGGAAAATACCTGGATGGCTTGGCCACATGGCATGAACTAGACAGGAACACTGAGCTGATCCACGACACTGGTGATCGAGTGAAATGGCGAGTCATGACCGCCCACGCTTTCCGGCATGGCACATGATTGATTGATTGATTGAAGACTTTCTAACCGCAACGTCTGCTCTTTGATTACAAAGAGATTCAAAAGCTTTTTTTCCCTCTCGCATATCCTTTACAGGGCATCGCTGTCAACACCAACATTTTACCGCTGTCGTTGATTTCTTGGTAAGATTACGCTCAGTAATTTGCCATTGCTTTCTGAGCGGCCGGCTCACTTACCGCATAAGTTACCAACGCGGCGAGAATCACTTCCAATTCTCGCGCGCTGGTTACCCTATGTGGATCAACGGGATTACGGAGAAAGTTGTTTAACACCTAGGCCAGGGAGACCGGCAAATGCAGTTTAGTAGGAGCAAAAACTATTATAATTGAAGACTGCCATAGTGATAATGTTTTGGTTATATGGAAGCTGAGATAAAAACTTCAGACTCTAATGAAGACCCAACGGAACATCAAGTTAGATGTAGCTCTATTTGTAAATGTGTTCTGGTAAAACTGACCAGTTCTACTTTCCGTGTTGGTAGATTTACTAATTACTAATTGTATTTTTACAGCCTTATCACAGTTCAACTTATTTCCTGTTGCCTTCTTAGCACACTGTCCTCACATAAAGGAGACACATTCCTGCACGTGCTAAGGGAAGCCAGCTCTTCCTTTAGGCTATTTTCTATTGTACTTTGAAAAGCGACCCTTACATGGCGACAGTAGTGTAGAAGGCCCCAAAGACACTCGTTTTGCGGATCTTATATATATTTCAATCATATATCGATTCTGATCCGCAAAGGGGTGATAACTCCTCACTGTCCGGATATTCTTCTAAAAGTAGGCGTGGTCTAGTGATGTATATGTTAGTCAAGTGACCCCTGGGGGGGGGGGGGGTAGAGGAGGGTACTTCTATTGATGTGGTGATGGTTAAAGAGAGCGATGACATGGTGTTTACATAAAACAGTAACAAACGATTCAAAGAAGGTAAATAATAATTTTAATACAGGAAAAACATATATATATATATAGACAAACATTAAATGAGAGGTGTGGTGGATACATTATCAGGTTATACCTGTAGTTTTATGTTATATGACAATGAAGCACGATGTTGTTGATAGATGAAGATGTTCGTCCCGTGGGTCTTAACGCCCATATAAGTTCCCAACCCGCCTCTTGGGTTGTGAGGACTTTCAAGAAATTTTTCTTGTCCAAAACGTTGTGGATCTTGGTCAGACCTTTCGTGCTCGTCTTGGCATAGGAACCAAAACAATAAGTTTTGCTACACAGCCACATCATTCCATCCCCTTTTTAATCTAGTTTGATAAGACCAGGGATTCTCTTTTCAAAAGTTTTGATGTCCTGACAGTCGTGACAGGTAGTAGTACTGCGGGTATTTCTATGAGCAGAGCAGACTTCAGACTGGAACTACTGATTGTAGACTCTATCATATTATTATCGTAGGCGGGGTCTAACCATCCCAGAGCGTGAATCGGCGCCAAGGGCCAAGTAGAGAGAAAGTGTCCATTTCGGTGAGTTGGTAGTCGTCTTTAGAGACAAATTATTCGTGACAGCAGGATGAGACGTTTATCGACATTGTATATTGTTGGCGAGAAAATAAAAACATGCACCTTGTGTGTTTCAGAAATTGATTCTATAACACGTCCTTAGATTTGTGCTAAGTATGTCTGTAACTCTTTTAGTGACATGATATCGTGTTTCTTTTTCTTGTATGACTGTTTGTCTTATCATATCTTCGTTTCTGTGTTATGACTTGGTCTCCTTTTACGCCCTGATGTGAAAGAATACCCATTTAATATCACCTGACAACATAATTTTCCTGACTCAGTGCGTCATGGTAGTAGTAGTAGTAGTAGTAGTAGTAGTAGTAGTAGTAGTAGTAGTAGTAGTAGTAGTAGTAGTAGTAGTAGTAGTAGTAGTAGTAGTAGTAGTAGTAGTAGTAGTAGTAGTAGTAGTAGTAGTAGTAGTAGTAGTAGTAGTAGTAGTAGTAGTAGTAGTAGTAGTAGTAGTAGTAGTAGTAGTAGTAGTAGTAGTAGATGCAGTGGTCTCGTCTAATGCAACAAGTATTCAGATCCGTGTACAGAGTGTATGTGTAGTAGAAATTCGGTCCACTTACATAATTGTCATTACGCTATCTGTTTAAGTAATATAAGTAGTATTAATATTGGTAGTAACAGAAGTTTCCACTAATATTAACATTAGCGGGGAAAAGTAGATGTCACAGCAGATAGCAAATGTAGTTAGCATTATCAAGAGACATGTCACCTGGCGTGGAAGAGCATGCCTTGCCACAAATTGCGGTCTCCGATGGTATGGATCAATTCACTTGTTGACTCACTCTCACTCTACTGGAATCCCCATTAATGGCGTTATCTTCACGCAATGGTAGTAGTAATAGTAATAATAGTAGCAGTAGTACTAGTCATCATCATCATGACATGTCTTACCGGCTGGCATAGGCAATCATACCTCCCCATAAACTGCTGATCTCCGACAGTATGGATCAATTCATGTGTTGACTCACTCTACTAGGAATCCCAATTAACGTCGTTATCTTTATGAAAGGGCGGTAGTCGTAGTAGCAATAGTAGCAGTAGTACTAGTCATCATCATGTGTCTTACCGACTAGCGTAGGTGATTAAGTTTTTCCAAATTTTGCGATCTCTGATGTCATGGTTCAGTAATACAAGTGGTAATAATATTGGTAATAAACATAGTAGTAGTAGTAGTAGTAGTAGTAGTAGTAGTAGTAGTAGTAGTAGTAGCAGCAGCAGCAGTAGTAGTAGTAGTAGTAGTAGTAGTAGTAGCAGCAGCAGCAGCAGCAGTAGTAGTAGTAGTAGTAGTAGTAGTAGTAGTAGTAGTAGTAGTAGTAGTAGTAGTAGTAGTAGTAGTAACAGTAATAGAAAACGAAGAGACGTAGATGGACTAGTAGTTAGTAGTAGTAGTATTAATAGTAGTAATATTGGTAGTAGTAGCAGTAGTAGTAGTAATAATAGTAGTAGTAATAGTAGTAGTAGTAGTAGTAGTAGTAGTAGTAGCAGCAGCAGCAGCAGCAGTAGTAGCAGTAGTAGTAGTAGTAGTAGTAGTAGTAGTAGTAGTAGTAGTAGTAGTAGTAGTAGTAGTAGTAGTAGTAGTATTAGCAGCAGAAATAGAAGAAGTAATAGTAGTAGTATTAGTGGGGTGGTGATAGTAGTAGTATTAATAGTAGTAATAATGGTAGTTGCGGTGTTGGTGATAGTAGCAGCAATAGAAGAAGAAGAAGAAGAAGAAGTAGTAGTAGTAGTAGTAGTAGTAGTAGTAGTAGTAGTAGTAGTAGTAGTAGTAGTAGTAGTAGTAGTAGTAGTAGTAGTAGTATCAACAGCAGATGCGGCAACAACATAAGTAATAGTAGTAGTAGTAGTAGTAGTAGCAGTAATAGTTATTGTGTTGGAGTGAAATAAAATGACCGGTGTGGACCATGTGTGTGAAAATCGATACTGCCACCCGAGTTTCTTCTAACAGATATATCAATCAATCAATCAATCAGGTGCAGTCTCCGCAATGAAGGTTGGCTGCAATGGATCTCCAACACTGTCTGTCTCTCGCCTTGACTGTACATTCTGTCAGGCTGATGTTCGCCCATCTCTTGATGTTATCCTTCCACATGTATCGTTGTCTACCTCTTGCTCGCTTGCCCTCAACCTTGCCTTCCAGTATGGTTTTCATAAGAGTATCATGTCTTTTAACGTGGCCAAAATATTTCACTTGTCTCCTCTTTATTTCTTTCATCAACTCTCTCTTCATTCCCAGTTTTTCTAGACCTCTGCATTTGATTGTTTTTGTTTCCATGAAATACGACCAATTCGTCTGTATATCCACTTCTCCAGGGCTTCTATGCGACTTTCTAGTTGCTTGTTCAATGTCCAGGCTTCCGCGCCATACAGTAGCGTTGAATATACGTAGCATTTGACAATTCTCATTTTTAATGCGTTATTAATCTCTCTAGATGTTAATACTGATTTCATGCCGTTGAAAGCATTTTTGGCCATTCCTATTCTCTTTTTGATTTCCATTTCACTTCTGCCATCATCTGTTATTATATGTCCAAGATAAGAGAAACTTGTTACTTGTTCTAGTATCTGCCCGTTTACTGTGATGTTCATTGATGACCTTTCCTTTTCACTGCTAATTATCATAGTTTTTGTTTTTTGGATGTTAATATCTAAGCCACATTCTGCACTGTGCCTGTTTACTTCTTCCACTAGGTCTTGCAACTCTTGCTCACTTTCTGCTAGTAACACGGTATCGTCAGCATATCTAAGATTGTTTATGATTCTTCCATTGATGTTGAGTCCAGGCATTTCAACTTGTTTAAAAATTCTTTCTGTGTATAGGTTGAAGAGGCTTGGGGACAGTACACATCCCTGCCGTACTCCTCTTTTTATCTCTATAGGCGACGAATAGTTATTACCGCATCTAATAGACGCCACTTGTTCCCAGTACAAGTTACTAATAAGTCTGATGTCCTTTCCGTCTACTCCTATATCTTGAAGGCACGTAATTAGTCGTTCATGTTGTACTCTATCAAAAGCTTTCTTGTAGTCTATAAAACAAACATATATACTTTTTTGAACTTCTATATATTTTTCAATTAACATCCTCAAACGGATAATTGCTTCTCTGGTGCCGCTGTTTTTGCGGAACCTAAATCGTTCTTCAGGTGCTTCTTCATTTATTTTATGTTGAATTCTTTCTTGTATGACCTTGAGTAGTATCTTAGTTATGTGGCTCATTAAGCTAATAGTTGTGTAATCCTCACACTCAACAGCTCTTGGCTTCTTCGGTAGTGTGATGAAAATGGATGTTTTCAAATCCTTGGGGATGTACCCAGTATTATGTATATAATTACATAATTCTGTGATAGTTTCACTGCCGAAACTGTATAAGGATTTTATCATCTCTGTTGTTATCTTGTCAGGACCTGCAGCCTTTCCTTCTTTCATCTTTTAAATAGCCTTTTCTACTTCAGCCGTTAGTATTTTTGGTCCAACTTGGGTATTATACAATGTTGGTCTATTGACCCTGTTGTCCCAGAATAAATCTTCTGTATACTCTGTCCATCTTTTTATTATGTAACAGATATATGTATTTGGTTAATTATATAAGCAGTTATGCATATTTGTCTATGATTATCTGTTTGGGGAAATCTAACAAGTTAGCCTAATATATTTTCTTAGGAAAATAATTGTTTTATTATGTAGAGGTGGTGCTTGTTCTTTCACTAACTATTTATATATCTATGGTGTTGTCTCTTGCATACAGGTGGTGTAGACATTCGGTAATATACCACCATAATGTGTGTTATGTATTGGTTCGAGTTGTGGTATCTTATGTACTATGTACTATAAAGCTAGTTTGTATTGTATATTGTGTAGTGTGTTGCTGAAATATCTGTCTTTTGCATTTGTAAAAGGTTATGACGTCATAAGCTGAAACACCTGCTCTATCATTGTACGCATCGTACTGATAGTGTTTTCATAACTGCGAAAAGGGCTCATTGTGAGATATTGATAATTTCTCATAGTCACAGTGTCTGGGGTGCATGACCATTAGGAGTTGATGATGTCACAACAAACAACGATAAGGCGGGTGAGGGGTGGAGTATCAACTACAACGCAAAATGGCGTGGAGTATAGCATAACATACAAGACTTATGAGATCATCAGTTGTCCGATCCATTCTCATCTAATCTCATCATGTTCCTCTTCTACCTTGCGGAATCGAGGTGAAGTATAAATAGCGGGAGAGTGCCCGCTTATGGGCTTCATGGATTGATATTCCCATGGACTCTGTTATTCTCTGCGCCCAATGTTTACGTGGTCGGCCTCTTCCTCTATTTCCCTCTGGTCTTACATTACTACTTGTTATGGTATACTGTTAGTAGTGGTATACTGTCCGATCTATTACGGCCGACTAATAGGCGCTCACTAAGTTCTCAAATTGATCACTCAAACACACACATATATGATAAGTCACCGACCCAAACAATGGAAACTGACATAAACAATGAAAAAAATTGACACGACAAACACACACACACGTGCGCACACACACACACACACACACACACACACACACACACACACACACACACACACACATATACAAGAAATTGACAACAAATAAAAATGACACGTTCAAGGAAACTGACACAACAAATTGAAAACTGACACAATAAAAAATAACCATTGAGACAATCAAAGAAGCGACACAATCAACAAAAACTAAAACAATCAATGAAAACTGCCAACATAAACGCTGTAAACTGACACAAACACCGATCAAGGCACCTAAAGAAACTTTGCAACTATGGAAGCCACCCTTGATGGCAGAAAATGCCATGGACTGTCCCTGCCTTCCCTTGAGGGTTGATCGTGGAGTATTCACCGTTCTAACTTGACCAGCTGGGACGTAGGCGGCACCACAAAAGTGAGAGTCCCACAGGAATGCTAATCTGATCAAAAAAGCACGTTGAAGTCGGATGTGTTGGTCTAAGAACTTCGGTCCAATGGTGCATAACAGACACACCGCAATTACATCTGAAAAAACACTCCGGATGAACACAGAAGAAGAAGAATGCCATATATAACAAAAGAAATCTATCATTTTATAATCCTGTTTTTTTTTAAAATTCTTTTTATTTTATTTTCACAACATATAAAGGAATAGAAACACTGGCACAACAAACTGCTTCTGTCGAGGTCTTCTTCTTCTTCTTCGTTCATCCGGATTTTTTTTCGGATGTGACTGCGTTGTGCCTGTTTACAGCAGAGCTGCGTTCTTGCGCCGTTAGGCCGACACATCCGACTTCTGCGGGCATTTGTTGACCGGGTTAACCTTCCCGGGACTGTCGAGGTCTATAAGGCTTTCTTATTGAGATTTCGTACGTTGGTTCCACAATGGAATCGGATTACCCACAGAGGCGATGACGGGTTGATGTTCTTGATGATCCATTGAAAATGGCGGCATAGACTGGATATTGTAAGCATACACATATGGGGTTGAAAATTTAGGAGGCATGAATTGGTTACTATAAGTAGGTGTATAAGAACATGTAGAATCAGTGTCCCAAATGGGTATATTAATGTTTGACTGTACCTTGTCAAGAGCCACAAGAATTTCATTGCGCATATCCATAAATTGTTCAAATTCACCACAAGTCAGCAAAGTCCAACTTTAGTGGGAAATTTCAGTTCTGATTCTCCAAAATAACGTCGTAAATGTAACATTATCATAGCCCTTAACTTGATACAGAAGCGATTTTATGATCAGCTCCCAGGGATCTAACAAATTCAGCTCCGTTGGTCAAGTAAACACAGTTGGCTGCAGACATCTTGAATGCTTGGTAAACGGATCACAAAATGTGGACAGTTCGTCTCATTTTATACAGATGAGCTTATCGATTGCCTTTAAACACGTCTGGACTTGTTTTACCTATGTACACAGTAATCAATCGAAAAACGAGACGATGGCCGAAATTCAAATTTCCCACCTCTAAGGGAGATAACTCGTTTACAATTCATTTCGTAGGCGTAGGATTTTTGCAAGTTCATATCAGCATCAGAAATAAAATTATTGTGTAAGTTTATGTCTTCAGTAGTTCATGTTTTGGTAAGTTCATTTGTTCAGCATCAGATTTTTTTTTTTTTTTTTAAATACATGCCGTCATCAGAATGTTTATTTTTGTGTGTGTGGTAAGTTCATGACTTCAGCAGTTCATGTTTTAGTAAGTTTATTTCTTCAGCACCAGATTTGTGTAAGTTCATGTCATCATTATAATTTTGTTTGCAAGTTCATGTCTTTGACAGTTCATGTTTTGGTAAGTTCATTTCTTCAGAATGAGATATTTTTTTAAATTTTGTGTAAGGTTATGTCGTCAGACATTTATTATTATATTATTATTTTTTTTTTTTGGGTGGTAAGTTCATGCCTTGGTCAATTCATTTCTTCAGCATCAGACTTTGTAAGGTCATTTCTTCATCATCGTGTGTTTTTGACAGTTCATGTTTTGGTAAGGTATATTTTTCGTGAATAAGCAGAAGTCTATTGGCTCGAAATTCAATCTGAGCGGTCAATTACTACCACTTCCTGGGGACAGCTCTTCTTATGCATGAGTCAAAGTTGAGAAAATGAACTTCCGTTGAATGGAAACTAACATGTGCTTGAGTTGTTAAAGCCTTCCGGAAGTAGTAACGGCACCTAAACGAGGACAAAAACTGAAGTAGTTATCTCCCTTAGTCCGAGAATTATGAAAATTGATGCCCCTGCAGATGATATTGCCTTGTGACGTCATAAAGGAGAAAAATTGAGGCTCCATCATGGTTCAGTTATACGAAAGATAAGATGAAAGACTATAAAGAAGACCCCCACATTATAATATCAAGAAAGGCCTAGCATTACTAAAACAGACACATACATTAGAGGGAAAATATAAATTTACTGTATATAAAAAATATAATGTCGTCGAGATAACACAGTTTATTGACAACGGATGGGATATGTTGCACGAATCAATACAAGAAATCTAATCTTGTCGTCTAGCACCATGCGGTGTTGAGGTGAAGTATAAACAGCGGGAGGGTGCCCGTTTATGTGCTTCATGTATCGAGATTCCCCTGACCTCTGCTATTCCCTCTGTCCATGGTTTAGTAAACAAATCATCTATGACTGGATTTGGAGCTAGTATCTGTTGAGTTAACCATAGATATAACCATGAGTCACTCAGCCCTCTCACAGACTCACCAGCTACTTAGTGTAAACAGTTGGAAAATACAAAGTCTAGATCAGCTCTACTGGAAACATTTGCTTTAGTGTCATTTTTATATTTGTTTTGTGTTGCTCTGTGTATGTGTGTGTGTGTGTGTGTGTGTGTGTGTGTGTGTGTGTGTGTGTGTGCATGCACGCGCATGCTCTGATGAAGGCTTATTGCCACAACATACTGTTTTTGAGATTCGTTATTTGTGAAGCTGATCTATATTTAATGTTTTGTAACCGTTTAAATTGCCACAGTTGTACCATAGTTATATCCATTTCTTCATAAGAACTATGTTTTTGGCAGACATTGTGCTACCAATGTCAAACATGGGCGATTACTGCAACCAGCACAACATCATAACAGAGATGAGATGCCTTAGAAATGCTTCGGGAGTAACTGTGAGAGATAGAATTAGGAATAAGGAAATTAGAAGACGACTTGGTCTGAAACCAGTCATGCACTTCATTAAAGAACAACAGATTAAATGGTTTGGCCATCTCGCCAGAATGCCTTGGTGCCATTTATCACAAAGAGTCACACTGAAGAAATATAATGGATACAGAGCAAGGACAAGACTATGTTAAAGATAGAGTCATGGGGATCAAGAACAATCTCAGAGAAATAAAGACCAGCTTACAAAATGCACAGGAAAGAGCACAAGAAAGGTCCTTACGTCTTCTCCAATGCTTCATTGAGGTAAATGAAGTAAGATGAAAAGAAAAAGAAGATACCCATTTCATTTATGTATGCAGCTACTTCCATTCCATCCATCATGCGCCATGCCAGTAAGCGTGGGCGGCCATGATTTACCATTTCACTCGATCACCAGAGTCGTGGATCAGTTCAGTGTTCTTGTCTCGACCATGCCCCATAGCCAAGCCACCCCAGTATTTACTTCTCTACCTTCCCCTTATTCTCTTCCCCTCGATCTTACCAGTTGTCACCAAGTTTTTCAATTCATTTTGACTGCCTATGTCTAATTTCTCTAATCAGTGTACGATTTTCATTTGTTTCTTGGTGGATTTGGTCATTGGTTTTTCTATCTGTCCATGGTATTCTTTGCATTTTCCTCAGAAATCACATCCCCATAACCATCAGATGCTTTTTAGCTTGTCTGCTCATTGTCCAAGCTTCACCACAGACAAAAGTACACGTTCTATGTAGCACCTAGAACTCTTTTTCTCGTTGCAATTGACTTCCATTGCCATAAGTATATCCTTCTAGGAACTCAATCTATTGCGCAAATGCCACTAAAACCAACTACCCACACACAAGCATATACAAGGTACGTACACACAATCTTCTCAATGACAATGGCCATGACGATAAAGAATTATTATTATTCTTTTTAATTGTGAAGATATTTAATATTGTATCATAAAGAGGTTATTGTTACAGCTCTGTACAAGAAACGAATGTCAACATATTATATGATACACACTCAGTTTAAATATTATTAGTCACAATTAGACATGATGAGAGACTGCTTGAACGTACATAGGTAATTTGATTCACTGTTGTCATATTATGCAAACTGAGCATAACATATGAAGGGCAAGCCATATATGACCAGGTAGTGTCCACTCTGCAAGCATCATAGACATCACACTGGTTAATATAGACTGGTTCTGATGTTCAAAACAATATTTTCCCATAGTGAACGTGAATAATGAAGACAGAAACAATAGATTGCACAATTTATTGCCTGGCATATTTTGCTGTTAAAGGTCACAAAAGCCATTGCCATTAATCAGCCTTGTGCAAACAGAAAGACATGATAGTCAGCTTAAAATTACTGTGGCAGAAAATTGAAATTACCATGTGAATATGTGTATATTTTAGCTTGAAATATTTATCTAATCACTTTACTTTATGTTGTGTGATTTCTGCAGTATGTACCTCAAGAGATGCAGCAAAATGTGCCAGGCAATAATTCGTGCAATCTATTGTTTGTCTTCGTAATTCAGGTTCTGAAGTTTCAGAATGGATCACCACAAAATAGGCTTGGAAATATTCAAAACAACAAACTTTCTGATGAACAATATTCTACACCAGTGTTTATTTCCAAAATTGTTCAGCGAACCATTTGGGATCCTGTGATCTCTAGGGCATTTGTTGAAGGCTACATGACATATAAACATTCATATACTGCCCACATGAACAAAGACTTTTTAAGACTAAAAGGGGTACTCAAATACAAGTTTGAGAATCATTCGATATGCATAAATGTGTATGTAACTCCCAAAATCGGTAAAGACATGTTTGACCTAACACACACACACACACAAAAAGAGGTAAATATATAGCAAACCCAAGGAATGAACCTGAAAAGATGGTCTGAAATTGAACCTAAAGAATAAAAAAGCTGAATACTGGAACAAGATCATGAGATGAAAGGAAATAGACAGTGCTAGCAGGTGATACTCAAGACACAAGATTTGGAGTTTATGCAGCGGATGTCATGTTAATGAAATGACAAGTTCAGACATTAAGACAAAAATATGAACACCGCAGTACTCAAAATTAACACACACACAAAAGAACAATATTGACTGGCAGAATAACAGGCCAATCACAACAAAAAGCAATTAACAAATTTTCATATATACTTGATATGTTATTATTTTGTGTGTATGTAAAAATATATATGTGCATGTACACAACAAAGACCAGAAGCCAACTAATGACACATCTACTGTAAAATCACAACTATCATGTGCACAGAAGTATAGTTTTAAGGCTATATTGATAGCCAGGTTTGATGATCAAATTGCATTTCATAAGTATAGTGTGCAGCTTTAACTCATAAATACAGGTATCTCATTATCTAGTGATGAATCTAAAACACTGCATGAGAACTGGAAAGAGCGACCACATCTTTTCGAAAGGTTGCTGAATGTGCATGCCAATAATAAAGGGCATTGAAAAATGTGCCTGCTAATACTAAAGGACATTGTGTCGTGGGTGGTAGGAAATTGATGTAGAAATCATCCAATGTAAATTTTAAAAATAAATTTCCAATGCGCTTGAAGGAAGACTTTTTTTTGGGCGTTCACTCACTTACTTTGAAATCAAGCGTAGTCCATACATGCGCTACTACTTTTAGTGCACTGGACTGATTTTTGCGTGTGGATTAGCTTTCCCTATTACCAGTGTGTTGGTCTCCCTGACCTATGGGTTAGCGACTTTCTCCGTATTCCCGTATACTCTCGAGAGTAACGTGATGTGCGCGAGAATCGGTGGCGGTTCTAGCCACGTCGGTAACTTAAGGGGTATGTGAGGAAGCAATGGCAAACTACTGAGCGTAATCTTGCCAAGAAATCAACAGTCAGTTGAAAGATGCTGATGTTGACAGCGATGTCCTGTAAAGGATATGCAAACAAAAAAAAAAAAAAATTACCAGTGTCCCTTGAAATCAGGTGAACTGACTCCTTCAGAGGTACTTGTAATATACTTCCCCAAGTCAAGGACCAGAAGTCAACATATTGGTCTATATGACCGATGAGGGGTTGAACCCGTTACCTTGGCATCAGCACACTGGATGTTTTAGAACAAACTCTCTTATCCATCTGGCCATGCTGGCCTCCACTAGAGGGAAGTAAGGATGATATAGTGAGCAACTGAAAGCTTGGACGATCCTGATGATAACACAGATGATGTCAACATCTACCGTGCCTGATAATCACAATGATAATCAAAACAGTGAATTTGAAAGAGTTAATTATAGTCAGGTTTGGCTGATGTATATTGACAGACTATCCAATGCATTACTTGTATAATAAAATGCTATTACCATACATGCAGATGCTTAAAAAGTGTGTTTTGGTACTGGAATTTATATTAACTAAATTATCAATGACAATTTTACTGTTTATAGTTTGATTAGGGATTAAAAAGGGGCCTGTCAACAACAACAACAACAAAAATGGAAACATTAATACAATGCACTCTCCTAATTGGAATAGAAGATTAGAGTACAAACAGTGTGCACTACACTGAACATCTAGTGACACACTTAACTGATTCAACACTCATCATCATTCACAACTGCGGAGCGCTATCGAGAACAAGTCACCCAAACTATTTGAGAAACCTGATTCGGGGGAGAAAATGGCATGTGGCAAGACTAACACCAGAAGATACCTGACACACAAGATGGGCAGCGTGGAGGCCGCCAAGACCTTAAAGAGGACGAGAGGAGAGAACCTGAATGCGAGCTGCAGCAAAGAACCAGAACCTACCACAGAAGCAACCACAAAAACCCACCACAGACTAGAGCCAAGACTATCAAGAAGCAGAGAGAGGAGAAAGACACCAGAATCGGAAACACAGACTACCAGACGATCAGATGGGTTGTCAATCGTATCCAAGTGGAGCTCACAGAAGACCAGATCCTGAAGCTGCTGCTTCTTCTTCTTCTTCAGCATTCCGAGCCATTGAGCTTCTTTGCTGCAGATACAAGCCGTCTCGATTCGTCTCTCTGGTTGACCTTCTCTTGCCAGTCGCTGATTCCAAGTGCCTGTAGGTCTGTATGTATTTTCTCTCTCCACCGTCTTCTTGGTCTACCTTGGGGTCTACGTTCATTTATTTCCTGAGTGTAAGCGAGTTTTGTTTCCCTATTATCTTCCATTCTTTCTATATGCCCCAGCCATTGCAGTCTATTAGCCTTCATGATACCAGTGATTAGCGGGGACTTAAACAGATCATAAATGTCTTTGTTGCTTCTTCTTTTCCACTCTCCACTTTGTGTATCCCTAATGGGCCCAAAGATGTGTCTTAAGACTTTGTTCTCAAAGGAATATCCGAATCTTGAAGGCAGAGTGGCTGCTGACATACTCCAAGATCTCTACAACTTTAGCGGTGGTGACAACAGAGGGCTGCGAGATGCTGATCACAGTATATAGGAGAAAATGCGCTAACTGCTTTGGCAAACAAGGAGCAAGATACCTGGGCTGCCCGTACCTCCAAAGGCACAGAGACGTCCTAAAGACCGCCATAATCACAAACACTCCATTCAAAGAAGCATAGCGGAGGTGCGAGACAGCCACAGGCATCTCACAAGGTAAAAAAGATCAGCTCCAAGAACAGACTGACAAGCTGAAGAAGCAAGTCATGGCACTGCTGACACAGACACTAAATAACGACAACGAAAAGCTACTGGTGGACATGAAGAAAATCCAGAACAGCGTCCAACAAGAGATGGAGCGCATGGCACAAATGAAAAAGGAGAATGAAGAAATTCTACAAGACATCAAGACAGAAAGAGAATGCTAAGAAACAAAAGGGAGCTAACCCAAAACAAGCCAGATGAAACCATGCAAAATACCACAGAGAAGCCGCAAGAGGAAACCAAACCAAAGACCAATCAGAAACCGCAAGCTAAAGCCAGCAGTCCAACCACAATGTCCAAGAAACTCAAGGAGAAACCAATATCCCACCAGACCTCTGAAGAAAGCCTAGAGGAGGACTCTGACACACCTGAAATGACAGAGGAGGAATACATTGCATGGAAAAAAGACATTTACAAGAAAAATAAACTCGAAGATGAAAAATGTGCAATAAGGTGCAAAAGAGGCGAGGAAGCGATCAAATAGCTTCTACAGAGAATTCACAGACCATGAGGCAAACATCAAATAAAGAGTCCTTATAAGGACTGTATCTAGTCAAGTAAGATGCACCAGGAGCCAACACTGAAAAAAGAAACCACCAAAGGAGACGGGCACAAATGAGAACCTACCGGCCAATCCCCCAGCTGACGTCAAAGGCATAAACACTTCAAGATCGATAAGCCAGCTAACAGTGGTGCTGAAAACGAGACAAACTTATTGCCATGATCCAGGCTAGGTCATGGGACACACACTGCATACAAGGCAGAGCTTCATGCGGTTAGCGTGAAGATTAAGCAGGTATAGTGTCACGCTTTGCATGAATAGAGCAAGGCGAGTGGCTGCGCAGGGGATGAGTCCTTCAAGGCTCATTCACATCTGGACCGAGTTTGGGGTCGGACTGAAGATGGCGAATGGCAGAATCTCACCTTGCCGCAACGTTGTGTATATGTAGAGTTTGTGAAACAGCGGTTGAATGTCGACGTCATCTGAGAGTTTAAGCAACAGAGTTAACTGTAGATGTCGATTGCAACTACTGTTGTTTGAAGATTTAGTCGCATTGATTGACATTGATCATACGATGTTGTGAATTATTTTAAAGATACGATAATACAATGTTTAGAAACCACGCCACTGTTGTGTCATGAAGAGTTCACTATTGAAGTGGAGTTGACTGTCATGTAAGGTGTGTGTAAAGATTCATATTCAAAGAAGAGGAAAAGAGTGATACTAAAGCAAGTTAAGTAAGAATCACCCCGGGACAACAGAAGGGCAAGTGACAGAGAAGGTAGACAGTTGTCACAGGCTTGAAGAATATATATGTAGTATAACTACCAGCCATATGGAGTGTAACTATTAGTCCACCATGATAAGCACCTTGGCATGTATATATCATATGCTCTGTGCCAGATAATAGATACAAACATTCACGGTGGCTTACAAGAAGATTGGTGGTAGTAGAAACTAAACTCCATGCCAGAGAGAAGGGTAATCAAATAACACCCCGGCTGGAATCAAAGATACCCCGATAGATGCGACAGGTCCCCTAGTAAATCTCTAGTGGATCTCCGAGTAAATCTCTGGCAGACATAAGAAGATCCCTGGCACTTATCCTGCACCATGAACTACCGCAAATATAACCAACGCCACAGAGGCTGGTTGAATGGGTGGAAAGTTTTTTTTTCTTTCTACAAGTGGAACTGGACCAATGCCAAACAAAAAGTAGGTTTGGACCAAACATGGTACACAATCAAATAAACAAGTAGTATAATATTATAATGTAAATTTTCATTCATTGAGCAGTGAAATTGAAAGATATCACGAAACAAAACAAATAACACAATGACCCTAGTAATCAGTATTGTGATATATCATCCTCCTGTAATCGAGGGTGATATTTCAAAGCATTCAAGGTGGGATAACTTTTACTAAACTGTTTGTTTTGTTTTCTCCTGGTTTTAATTTTTAAATATCTTGTTTATGAGTTCATTTTGCTTTTGTAAACCAATGAAATAATTCATTCTTAATATATAACAGTAGTTTGTGTGTGTGTGTGTGTGCGTGCGTGCGTGCGTGCGAGAGAGAGAGAGAGAGAGAGAGAGAGAGAGACCACACATCCTTAATGAGTGAACTTTCAAAAATTAAAGACAATAAAGATGTTTAAAATTTAACATTTGGTAAATGTGTCATGAAATCTCTATTAGCATGCATTCAAAACATAACTTTCAGAAGATGACAGAACAGTCTCTATTTGATAGGAAAGACACATAACTTCGCCACTAATTTCTTTGCAGCATATCAACCTGTGTGTCACATTCATGCAAATTGAAAATAAGTACTTAAATACACCCAGATTTCATTGGTAAATATATATAGCTAAATCTGGCTTAGTGATATGTTCAATTAATTATACGTACAAAATGACTTCAATAAAACGGGGGAAAAAAGCAATGCTTTAAAAGCACTATGTACACTGGAATGTATTATATAATAATGAAGTTTGATCCACAGTATAGTCTTGCTGTACAAAATATGAAAATATACTAAATTCCCATGTTTTTCTCCACAGCTTGGCTGTTACATAAATCCACATAATGTACATATGAAGCCCCAGATTTTAGTAAAGTAAAATAAAGGATCTTTTCCACACCTTATGGAGTAATGGGTATATGATGCTAACCCTACATTTGTATAGATCAATCATCCTTCGATGGCCAATGTGGTCAATATCAGCCTCCGCAGATATTACAACAAAATACATGGTGTATTTTTAATGACCGTATAGTGTTCAAAAATACTGCCGGTCCAAGTTTTGTATTTACCTATTATGTTGCATGAACTTTACAGAGGGTGAATACAAAAATTAGACCGACAATATTTTCAAACACTACACAGTCATTAAAAATACACCCTATATATGCTCGACATGTCAATCAACAGTACCAAAAGCCAATGTTGGCCAGTAACATCAAATAGTATGAAACTCCATCATGGAGCATGCACAACAGGAGACTTCTGAGGGGAACACCTCATCCCAAAGAAAACTTAGCTGCTAAACCCAACCAATCATTAACAAGTTCTAAAGGGCTTGGCGTGAATTGGCGGAGGGCCTATGCTCCCATGGGAGATGAAATACAGATGAAGAAGAAAATACAGAAGAAGTAAAGGGAAGATGAAAGCCTCTTCCTTCTCTGTCTTCATCTCACAATGAAGCATTGACACTCAACCAGCTCGTGCCAAGCCCTTTGTAGATTTGTTCACGATTAGCTGGATTTGGCAGTTAAAGTTATATACGAGCTGAGGTGGCCAGCCCCACACCAAAACCCTGAAGTTGCCTCTATAGTTGCATGTTAGGTTATTGTGTTCCATTCTTTGCCTCTATTATGGGCCTGAGTATCTAACGGATGAAACCCTCTTCAATCACAATAAAATAAACTTAAAGTAGAATATTTTTTCAGAAAATTCTCACCATCTTCTTCAGCCTCTCATACACAAAGAAAAAAATAATATCTCAGTGTTTATGTTTATCTGACTGATAACCACACCTAATTTGTTGTCACTCGAACATGTTTCGCAATCAATGTCGTTATTTTCGGTGGTTATGTCAAGAAAGACCATGCTTCATAGACTATTTCAACACTTTTTAAAAACACATTGAACACAATTCTATAATCTTTCTCTTGAATGCATAAGTCTCTTTGTATACTAACTATTTGTGTGAGCTTGTGTTAAGTATCAGGATGAACTAAATATAACATGCATAAACACAAACAGATAAATATTACTATTATTTCTGTGCGTGTTCAAGCTTTAAAAACAAGTTAGAATTCTGGAAACTAAGCTAATATTTAGTTAATATCATTGTGACATAACAGATGACAATGTTTTTCTATAGACATTCTACAGAACTAACAAACAGCTTTCATAAAACTTCTTCCCTTCCGACATCCACATACAGAAAAACAAAAAATATGAATAAAAACTAAATTTCAAATCTGTTCTTAGCGCTTGACACAACTTATCTTATGTTCAAGTATACATAGCTTTAAATGACTAATTAAATAAATATTTTGATCAAGGCAAGCCATCAACAAAATGTCTTTCTAATGATACCATCTGAGTGCATTGTAATATTCCATAAACCTAGTATTTTGGGGATGTATCACACATTTCGAAAGGCACAAGAATGTATTATTTGATATAGTTTAACAAAATACAGAACTATGTACAGCCTCAGAAATAGTTATACTTCCTGAGACAATATTCAGTTGTACTGCAAATGCAAATAACGCCTAAGAGTATCAACTGGACTTTATAATAGATCATAATGTAAATGTACATCATTCTCTCTCCCCCCTCCACAACTGAAACTAAGGAGGAACAATTTAAGCTTTGGAATAATATATTGAAAAGCTTAATATTTAATAATTGAATAAAAAGTAAAACATACATTGCTGTAATTACACATGATGCATTGCTTGTGAATGAAAGAGTTCAGAGATAAGAAAAAAACAAACGGAGTAGATTAAGCCCGTGATAATTTGTTATGCTGACAGGGGGGTTGCAGTTAGTCTAAGAATAATCTCATGCCTTTCAATGTCAATGACAGTTAAGGAAACATTATATAAATAATCTACTTGAATGAGTTTTATACAAAAGTTTACAAATGATGTCTGCAATTTTGAATATAATGTATAAATCAATGGTTTTGATCAAACCAAATTGACACATTAAACTTAGAGGGACACAAATTACTGACAGGGAGTACATAGTCTGCCAATCATAAGTCAGTTCCTAAATCATAGATCAAACAAATCATAATTCTGACATTAAATGGCCGACAAAGGAGAAAACTAAGTTCTGCGAATTTGTTATTATCACATGCCTAATGACTTTCAACCATGGCCAGTTTAACAGCCCGCTGGGTTTGAGATGAACTTCCACAAATACAGCCAGTCTTTCTAGAGCAAATAAAGTAATACCAGTTAACATTCTGTTAATGTTCATAAGTTGATGGACAGGTATAAGTTGGCAAGTGGATGACAATATACATATATATATTTCTACCAACATAAAGTAGATTGCCACATCATCAATTTTTAACTGAAAAAGAAAGCATAAACGGTGAGAAATATACTATTAAAGAAAAACAACCTGTTTTGATAATAAATATAGAAACAAAATTAAACAATTTCAATTGAATAAAAACAATGAAATTTACGAAAAGTAAAATAAACTCAGTATACACACCAACACAGAAGGATGCACAATGTGAATATTAGCGTTTTAAACAAAAGAAAGAAGAGATAAAAAATCCTTACCATCGAAAATTAGTAAACAATAGTGAAATTATAATTTTTGAACTACCTGGCTGACTATTAGATGTGCTGCCGATAACTTCAGCTACACAATGCCCATCTAAACAAGATAACCTAAAATGTAACCCTACAAACATAAAATGAACAATATAACGAAGAAATGCCAAGCAATGCATTAAAAACAAATACTATGAATTACACAGAACATATGCTAAATGAATTTAAATTGGCACAGACTACAAAACAGCAATAAGCTCAGCAGTTTTAGTTGTGAACAACAATTTTCTGTATTTCTATATTTATATCTGTCTATTTCAAAATGTTCAACTTTGAGAAATGTTTTCTTTATTAATTATTTTGTTTCTTTCTGAATATGTTAATATTTTCCACATATGCTTGTTTACTGAGTGTGTCTAAATTGTTAAGTAATACAAAGCCCTAATTCAAACTACATTATTCTGTGTGTAGACTTTTGTGCATTTTTCTTTTTCTTTTTTTTAGAATATACTTACTTCAGCTTGTGTAGTTTATAAGATGTCCTCCTGAACATGTGTGAGTTTGCTGATATGAGGAGGCAGGTTGGCTAGCTTCTAGGGTAGTGGCTCTAACCTTTTTTGGCCTATGCCCCCTTTCACCATATTTTAAGAACGTCATTCCCCCCCTTCCTATCAAAAATTTGGCCCTTGCCCCCCCTTCACCATAATTTCAGATTCATATTTCCTACCTAAAAGTCCCCCACCCCTACACAGTATACGTAAAAATGGAAGGTAAATATGTTAAAACAGGTCTAGACATCCACATAAAACGTGATTTGTGGGTCTACTTACTTTATAAAATGAATTTTAGAAGGATGAGACGTGCATAACTATAAAGTATGAAGGGAAAAGCAATATCAAGTAATCGGTTCTTGTATTAACGCGATCTTTAAATGATCTTCATCCCCCCCCCCCCCCCCCCCCGAAACCCTAAAATTCCCCACCGGTTGAGAACCACTGTATTCTAGGGCAACTTAACTGGCAATTCTCAAAAGAACATATCCTCAATAGTGCAAACAATCAAGGAAAGACTTCTGTTTCATCATTCAACATGTAACAAGATAATAAGACAGACTAAAGGAACATACGGGATGCGCATCAAAGCTAATGTTACATGCTGTTTTTGTGGGTGTTTTAGATGGGTGTTCATCCCACAGACAACAGGGGTAGTTAGCATCGATACACTTTGTTACCTGCCAAGGAAGGTGTGTCTAGCTGTGCTGGGACACCACATCTGTTAACCAGTGGTGGTGTGGCTGAGAGGTTAAAGTTCCACATCAGTACCAGTTTTGAATACCGGCACAGAGATGGAAAATGTTACAAGAACCATTGGTGCCTAATTATGTCACATTTCTCCTTGTTCTCTTGGATAATCAAATAGTATACCTAGACTTCTGGGATAAAGGCCTAAAACAGGAGGCCTTCTGCAATTTAATAATCCTACGGTAACATTGATGGGGATGCAAACACATAACCATCGGGACAGCAGGTACGCATGACAGCCACTAAGTTACTGTGGATCCCAAAGCTTATTTGTAATGAAGATAAAAGTGGAGGGTGAGAGTTCAAGAGGAAGACAATGTTACAGGTGGGGAGACAACATGAAAAGATGAACTGGAAGAGGGTTGCCTGAATGTAGCTGTGAAGACAGCAGGTACGCATGACAGCCACTAAGTTACTGTGGATCCCAAAGCTTATTTGTAATGAAGATAAAAGTGGAGGGTGAGAGTTCAAGAGGAAGACAATGTTACAGGTGGGGAGACAACATGAAAAGATGAACTGGAAGAGGGTTGCCTGAATGTAGCTGTGAAGACGCAGACAGGAAGTGTTGGAGACTCATGACAGCTGACTCCATTTTAAAAAAGTTGCTTAAAAGTCAACAGGGTCGACTTCATTGCACCGGGTTTTATCCCATACGGCCCAGTCTCTTTCCGCAGTGAGGAAAGCGTCACACAAAGCACAAACTCCGCAGCTCCAGCGACAAACCCCAGGAGTCTCCGAAAAAATTCACATGTGACCTGAAGGACGCGGCCCAGAATTGAACCCACAACCTTTGGAGCCCGAGTCAGATGGCTTGACCACTTTGCCACAGAGACTCCCAGCTGACTCCACTAATAATGTCTAAAACGCTGTTGGATCAGGGTTTGACCCCTGCAGTTCATCATCTCACTAAGTGAGGCAAAGACTGGCCACCCATTCCTCCATGCATTCTGGCCTACAAAATGTAATGGCCGTATCAAATCCCAGAACCTCGGGATATGTTTTTGTTTGGGTTTTTCCAATCTATCGGAACATCTGATCTGAAATATGAGGCACTTGAAGCGGTTAATGAAATGCAGAGTTTGGTGCAGTTTGTAAAGGATCACCTTCACTGAACACTCAGGTAACCCCATCAGTGCCTCAGTCTCTTCCCACAGATCATACAAGGATTCCCACATTTCACACTCCACAGCACTGGTCAAGATTCAAATGTGTGAATATATCAGAATCGGTCATCGTCATGTAGCAGGTCCTTTGCTGAATGTTGCTCTCCTCATGGCACATGAAAAATCCCCAGTCTATGGCCATTTCCCGTGCTTCATGCAACCTCATGCCCAAAGTGTCTGCTATGTTCTGTGGTCCATCTTTGTACTGGTACAACCTCATTCCCAAAGTGTCTGCAATGTTCTGTGTCCATCTTTGTACTGGTACAACCTCATGCCCAAAGTGTCTGCTATGTTCTGTGTCCATCTTTGTACTGGTACAACCTCATGCCCAAAGTGTCTGCTATGTTGTGTCCATCTTTGTACTGGTCAACCCGTCAGTTCGTGCAGGAACCATGCCTTCTATCACTTTTCCTTCCAAGCCACTTTGATTTTTTGCATGGCCATAATACTTCAGTGTGACATTACTTTTCAAAATAAATGACCTCAAGGTGTAAGGTGAATGTTGGAAATAAAGGTTAGAAGAAGAAAAAGAAGACAAAATGGACCTGTTTTCCATGTCATTGTGGCATATAGGGAATACAGTATTAGGCCTAAGCCCGTATTTTCTTACTCAAATGCTAGTCATGGATGTGAGCAATATAACAAGGCTAGCTGCATTGATCTTATACAGAGAAAATAAAAATCGCAACATAAATGAGATTCAGTGAGAAAAATACTCAATGTATCAAGAAGATAGAAATGAAGAAATCAGGACTAAAGTGGGAGTTATAGCAATGTTAGATTTTATTAGAAAGCAGCAAATCAAATGGTTTGGCCATGTAATTAGTTTACCAGCTAACAGTATACCACAACAAGCAATGATGTACAGACCAAATGGAAGCAGAAGAGGCCCACCATGTAAATGATGGACAGAAGGAATAGCAGAGTCCATGGGAATCTCGAAATATGAAGCCCATAAGCAGGCACTCTCCCGCTGTTTATACTTCACCCCAACACCGCAAGGTACAAGAGGAACAATGAACGAACAAACAAACAAACAAATGAAACAAGATGAGAGGAGATGAGATGAGGAAAAGTTGGAGGTGGTAGAAAATTTCTAATATCTTGGATCATTAATTACCAATGACACAATGAACGAACAAACAAACAAACGAATGAAACAAGATGAGAGGAGATGAGATGAGGAAAAGTTGGAGGTGGTGGAAAATTTCTAATATCTTGGGTCATTAATTACCAATGACACAATGATGGAAATTAAAAGATGAATATCTAATGCTCTTCATAAACTAAAACAGAATAAATTATTGAGTAGGACAGAGAGAACTACCAAAATTTGATTTTTAAGAGCATGCATCTTTCCCATTAAAACATTCGCCTGTGAGACGTGGACTCTTTCTAAACAATCTGAATAGTGCATAAATGCCTTTGAATATAAATGTTATAGACGGGTTCTAAGAATACCTTGGATACAGAAAAGAACAAATGCATTCATAAAACAAGAACTGAATATTAAAGAAGGTTGGCTACTAAAGATGATAAATTAAAAAAAATTGAAATATTTTGGTCACTTGAAACGTCATGAAAGTTTGGAGAGAATAATCATGAAGGGGTTTTTGCCCAGGAAGAGAAGAAGAGGAAGACCAAAGAGAAGATGGGTGTAGGATTTGGCAGATTATCTCCAGATGTGTTAGCGGACACGGGACATCTTGCTTATGATAGAGAAGTTTTCCGGACAGTTGTTATGCGAGCGAATTTATGCAAGGGACATGCTACTGAATGAATGAACACAAGATTGAGGGCTGTGGACAGACATGATCACCAACACCACACGGCATGGACTATAAGAAGAGGCTGCCTTGCCCCTCAGAAAATTATATGGTCCAATATTATGAGATTGGTCAAAACCTGAACCACGTGGTCATAAAAATTGGCCTTATCAGTCACATTCGCTACCGCCATGGGTTGTAGTTATTATGCCTTTTTGAAGCACAATGTAACAAACTATCGTCTGTCAAGACGGCAAGATGCCAATGAAGAAAGTCTTTTTTCTGGAACCCATTGGGCCAATGAAATCAAGGGAGACATAACAACACACAGGATTAGAGACAGAGATGAGTAATATGAGGAAGACATGGAGGAAGCTGAAAGAGACAGCAAAAGGATAGGATGGCTTTGTGCAGATTGGTTAAGGGGCCTAAGTTCCAATGGGGGTTAAAGTGTAGAATAAGGAATGCAAATATGTAAAGGATTTGTACCTACAATAAAAAATGTCCTGGCTAGAGAAAGACCTAGAATCAGATGGAGAATAGTATCAAGTGTATAATACACAAACACGATCTCAATGCAGGTGACACATCTGGCTCAAGTTCGAACACTAAGTCACACTTATGTTGAACAGCAAATAGATTTAACAGACAAATGTAATAAAATACATATATTTAAACAGCATGTGGTTACAAGAAATTCTTCATTGCTCTTTAAAGAGTTCAGTTAAACATCAAATATGTGCGGCAGAGAAAGAGAGATTTAAAAAAAAACTAAGGCAGTTTTAGGTATTCGGGATAGGTATGAGAAATACCTACTGGAACGCTATAATATGGAGGTTTTACTGTCTATGTGTATACATGTACATCCATCTATCCACCCACCCACCCACACAAAGACATAGTGACACCTGGCTTGTGTGTAATTGCCAGTTTATGCAGTTGATAAAGCTCTAGGTCATAAAGCTATACTGGCAGTTATACAGGTGATGTTTCAATCAATAGAATTATGTTGTACAGCATGTGACTGTGGCCCACAAACCTATTTTGTATACTTATTTGTTTAACCAGCACAGGTCTGACGTGTCTCATCTAATATAAAATGTTCTTACTGCATAATCTAAAAATGAAACACAAAAAGCATGCATGCCATAAACACAAATATATTATTGTATTATCTCATCATGTTCCTCTTATACCTTGCGGTGTCGAGGTGAAGTATTCACAGCGGGAGAATGCCCGCTGTGGGCTTCATGTATTGATATTCCGATGGGCTCTGCTATTCCCTGCGTCCATCATTTACGTGGTCAACCTCTTCCTCTGCTTCCCTGTACTATTGTATTATAGTTTACAATAATGTCTACTGAAATATAAAATATGCTGGAAATAAAAATTAACAATCCTTTCATCTTAACAAATGTTATTTTAAATAAAAACTTTTAAACAAATCCTAGGTCCATCGGCACTAGGGTCTAAGATATGAATGAAATATATTTTATAGCCCCTGCATTTAACATCTTTGGTTTCAAGGCAATATTCAATGTTAAAACATGTCAACCTGTCCATTAAATAGAACTATTATGAAAGATCTTCATTGCAGCAGATAAGGCAATACAAAACAAAACCCCAAAAAGTGTGTTGAGATTTTGCGAAGCAGCACTAAATACAAAATCATATAGTATACTGCACAGGGACATCAGGTCACGTGAATGGAAATTACAGGTAACATTTTCTCTTTTTATTTTAAAAATTTGTTTCCTCTTCTTCTTTGTTTCTCTTTTGATGGTTATTTTTCCTTACTTTGAATTGAAACGTCGTCCATACATATGCTACTACTTCTTGTACACTGGACTGACTTTTGCATATGGATTAGCTTTTCCTATTACCAGTGTCCTTCACTATTAGGCGAACCTATCTTAAGAGGTACGTTATATAAAAGTAAAAAAATTAAAAATTATAAAAGTCAAGTATGAGAAAACATTTTAGTCCAACTGACTGGTGTAGGAGCTGAACCCAATCCCTTGGCATCAGCACACTGGATTTTTAAAAAGTAGTGTGTAATGCTGCTATAAATAAAGTGTTGGACACATATAGCGTAATTTAATGGATTTATTCCTATATTTCTTTGCTGTTGATTTATACATGTTTAAAAACATTACTTTTCCCATTCACTTATATTGTTTTTGGGACTTCCATTCATTTGACCTGGTATCTTTGTGAGATTAGTATAAGAGTTTTGTTGTTTCTTCACAGGACTTCAACACATGTTTCTGTTTCATTTTGCATGTTCATTAAATTAACACACAACAAACTGTAATAATAATTTTCATCATCATCATCATTATGAAGCAAACCCTTTGCAGATCGATGTTTTCATCACAACCGACCAGAAAGATTTTTGATATTTTATCACTCCCCTGCTTCATCCATTTTTATGCCCAAGGTCTCTAAGGTACTGTGTTCACTGTCGTGTTGGTTGACTCAAGCCTCTTCTTCCATGCTTTCTATCAATGTTTTTTTTAAAAACCCATTGTGAACATTTAGTACATAAGGGCGCAAAGAATAGTAACACTGTAACCTACTATACATATCATATGAGGCAACAAAGGAGGGTTGGCATGGAGCTGATGATCCCATTCCTAGATAAAACAATTACAAAATCCAACTCATCATGAACATGTCTTGAAAAAAAAAAAAAAAACTGGTTTGCCAAGAAAAATAAGACTGGAAATAGCAAATAGTAATTAAACAAAACAAACATTATTTCACAAATTTACTTTTCAGATCTATCTAATAATATTTCCCGTCAATTCTCAATTTGTCCAATAAATACTGAGCAGAAAGGTTATTTAATATATATAAAAGGTGAATGACCAGCTTCTTCTTCTTCTTCTGCAGTTCAACCAGGGTCTTTTTTTTGGATGTGATTGCGTTGTACCTGTTTACAGCGGAGCTGCGACACTGTGCCTTTAGGCTGACACATTCAACTTCTGCGGCCCAGCTTCCTATCTCATCGCCCTTTCTTTCCAGAAAATTGTCTGGTACCTATTTTTATTAGGACTGGGTCGATGGCACAAGCATACTAGTCAGGAAAAAATCATTCGGTCTCGTCTGGAGATTGAACTAGGACCTTGCCTTGGCAAGCAAGCACACTAACCACTACAGCTATTCATGCACACAAAGACAATAAAATTCAACAAAAAGATTACATAATCACATAATTAACTTACATGTATTCACATAAGATATACGGATACCAAAACAGAAAAAAAGAAACTAAAAACAAATTTGCATAATATTATATCGGAGTGACACTTGGTAATTAAAAGATCAACAGAAGTGAAGTAGGTTTTTATTAAACATTTTTAAGAACAGTTCGTATATTCAGTAATATGATGCAGTATGCGATAAATACAAGATTACACACTTTTTACATAATACAAGATGTCTGCTAGATTTTTATGTCTGTCTGTCTGTCCTAGGTATAATATCTTCTCCCCCCATCTCTTGTTTTCATCTTGAAATGAAAAATAAATGAGTTAGTATTACGTTGTGTTATATCGAATGCAGTTACTTCGCATTGAGCATTCCCATTCATGCTGAATCCTTCAACAAAGCAACTACTCTAAAGTATTTGAAATGTGAATTTATGTGTACCTATGATCCATACAAGCGGTCTGCCAAGTCAGCGGGTAGGCACTAGACCAGTGGTTCTCAATCGGTGGGGAATTCCCCACCCAGGGGGGAATTTTAGGGTTTCCAGGGGGAGAATTAAGATTATTTCTAGATTGGAGTTGCTGCGGGTAGAAACATTACCGGAATCACTCATTTTCATCGGACAATCTTACTTACCGCCTCTTCGTTTATACTATACAGTTACTGGGATGTTGTAAGACACAGTACACAGTTTCAATTTACAAGATGTCTTGTCAAGTCAAGAAAGCTGCTGCAGCATTATCAAAAAAAGCTGCTGCTGCTGCTACACATAAGGATGAGACAAATTCAAATTCTGTTGTGGTGGAAAATTCAGTGGCCGCACAGGCCAGCAATGCTTCTGACCCTGGCGACGGAGTTGATGCAGATGCAGTGTTTGTATCATGTTCAACACCCCAACAGGGTGCCACAATTGGAACTAAATAGAAATTCAATCTCAAACTTGTAAAGAAGCGTAAAAATGAGTATGCCGACGGATCTGAAACCTTAAAAACACAAAGTTGTAAGGAGACCTGGTCTCAGACGATGAGAGAGTTAAAGGATATCGTACCTGAAGTAAACAGGGACAACGGCGCATCTGATTTGCAGATAATACAACAAACAATTGCATATATTAAAGTTATGGACAGAGAGTATGCGAGAAAATATGATAAGTATAGAAAGAGAGCAGATACTTCTGCGCCAACGCTTAAATGACGAGAAAAGAGAGAAGCACATGCAAGAACATCTGGAAAGAAGTCTGAAAGCTCTGATAAGAAAGAAGGAAGACTTGAGCGTGTGCTTCAATTAAATTAAATTTTGTCTAGTACGTGTAGAAAGAGAAAAGAAGAATCTGAAAGAACATCTCTTACGAATTGAAAATAAGAAGGCAGCTCCCCCTCTGCTGTGTGTCCACCGTCACGAGGTAGAGGGGCTTGCGCGTCCCAATGACCCCAAGAGCTATGCCGACGGTAGCACAGCTACTGGTAGGGTCACCCATGCCGGACAGGTCAAGGGAGAGGGACCAGACAAAGAGACACACAAACCTGCTGCCTTGTAGGTAGGCTGGGGACAGTCAAAGGCTAGGGAAAGCGCCTCGAATAAATGCTTGTCGAAATCGGATGTACTGAGCCACAAGCTTGACAAAGCAGTGCAACGTAACTTAATTCATGATGTCACAAATCAAAATTAATCGTTATGGTGCTAATCCCGCGAAGTCCCATCAGGCGGTGATAGTGCCGGGCCCCCTGCTTCGAGGGGGTCCACCCATGACTACTGGTGGTCACCTTCCCTGTGCTGTGGAGTCAAGGCACAGAGGAGTAGGTTAAGAGCTATTGACCAAATACCCCGGACACTCAACATACTACAGTGGAATGCCGAAGGAGTTTACAACAAGAAAGATCTCCCTAACACAGCGTCTTCATAAAGATAGAATAGATGTGGCATGCATTCAAGAGACACACCTCAACGCCAATCGCAAATTCTCAGTCAGAGGATATCAGGCCACACGTTTCGACCGCGAAGGACACAAAGGAGGAGTTCTAATACTTACACGAAATACAATACCTTGCAGCGAAGTATCTGTGATCTCTGACAACCAAACGGAAATTATAGGTGTTGATATAATGATAAAGGACGTGAAAATAAGAATCTACAATCTGTATAGCCCAGCAGATAAGGACCTTACACTGTCAAACATGAAAATAACTGACACAAACTGCATTATTGTCGGAGACTTTAATAGCCGTTCAGAAAGATGGGGATACCCAGATAGTGACAAAAGAGGAGATGAATTGGAGGACTGGGAAATAGACTCAAATTTCCATCTACTCAACAAAGCGGATGACACACCGAGCTTCTACTCCAGAAGATGGTTTACCACTTCTACTCCAGACTTAGCTTTCTGCACAGGAGACATCCTCCACAAAATCGATCGCCATGTGCTGGACCAATTAGCAGGTAGTGACCACAGACCAATCAAGCTTGTAATGAATATGGAGTATGTTCCACAGGAGCAAAAGCCTTTGCCCCGCTGGAATTACAAACGAGCAGATTGGGACAGATTTGCCATACTAACAGACAAATATTGTGAAAACATAAATACACGATATGGCAACATGAAGCAAATGGTGGAAAGTCTAAACAGAGCGATAATACAGGCAGCCACTGAGTCTATTCCAAGAGGAGCGAGGAAAAATTACTGGACTGAAGAACTACAAAGTTTGGAAGACAAAGTTGAAGATGCCAGGAAGACAGCAGAGAGAGAACAAACAACTGAAGCGAACAACTCTCTCAAAGCCATCTCAGCAAAATATAAAAGAACAGTAAATCAAACAACAAGAGATTGTTGGAGGGAAAAAACAGAAAACCTGAATTTTGACAGGGATGGAAACAAACTATGGAAACTAGTGAAAGCCAAGAACAATAAGGAACTAGAAACAAACAAATAATTAAACAAGGAAATGCCTTGCTTACAGGAAAAAAGGTTGCAAATGCACTAATGGAACACTATGCAAATGCAAACACGTTGATATTACAACCGAACAGAAGAAAGCAATCAAAGACAAACAGATACATCATAGAAATACAGAGACAGCAGCAGAATATATGATGGCAAATCTAACAATGGAAGAAATGGAACAGGCAATGAATACCCTAAAAAAGAAGAAATCACCAGGAAAGGATGGAATCACAAATGAAATGCTAATAGGACTAGGCACCAAGGCAAAGAAGAAACTACTAGCAGTCCTAAATTACAGCTGGAAGAGAGGAATAGTCCCACAGGCATGGAAGGAAGCTATACTAATACCAGTCCCAAAGAAAGGAAAAGACCTGGAAGAACCAAATGGCTATCGACCTATCAGTCTACTTAGCTGTGTAGGAAAATTAATGGAACGCATTATCAATGGCAGGCTAACATGGCATCTGGAAGAAAACAAACTCTTAACACCACACCAAGCAGGATTCAGAAAGTACAGATCCACTGAAGATCAAATAACCTATATAGCTCAGGAAATAGAGGATGCCTTCCAAGAGAAAAAGCACACACTAGCGGTCTGGATAGATTTAGAAAAAGCATTTGATAAAGTATGGAAGGAAGGACTGAAAGTAAAACTGCAAAAAATGCATGTTTGTGGGAATATGTATAAATGGATCAGCCACTACCTTGAGAACAGAACTGCCAGGACAAAAGTACAAGGACAAACAAGCAAAATGATGCTGTTGGAGCAAGGTGTCCCCCAAGGAGGAGTTCTTTCACCAACATTATTCCTAGCATATATAAATGACATCACGGAAAATTTTCCAGCCAGAGTACACACATCATCCTTTGCAGATGACCTAGCCATATGGACATCTGAAGAATATATTAGTACAGCTAACAGCAGAATACAGCAAGCCTTATTAGCACTAGAGGACTGGTCAAAATCATGGCTAGTGAAGATAAGTGAGGAGAAAACAACATGCACAGTGTTCTCCCTCTCAAATAAAACTCAGCAACCTAAGCTGGTATTGAATGGAAAAATATTGCGCCATGAAGAAAATCCAAACTATCTAGGAGTCACCTTTGATCGTCGCCTGACATGGAAGACACAGGTTGAGAAAAATCGAACAAGAGCAAGGCAGAGAATGGCAATCATGAAAAAGCTTGCTGGTACAACGTGGGGAGCAGATGAGAAAGTTCTCAAGAAGCTATATACTGGACGGGTGAGGCCAGTACTGGAATATGGCATTGCAGCTTGGGCAACAGCAGCTAAGTCAAACTTTAACAAAATAAGTAGAGTCCAAAACCAAGGAATGCGAATCATAACTTGAAGCCTGAAGACAATGCCTATTAATGAACTAGAAAAGATCACTTGTTTACAACCAATGCAGGACAGAAGAGATAGCAGAGCCCAGCAACAAGCTGAAAAATTTAGAAGATTGACAGACCACCCTATGTGTAACAGGTTTAATGGTTTTGGAAAGGGAAGACTGAAGCGTAGCAACTTTGTAAAAACTGCAAAACGAAAGATTAGGGCAGATCCTATACTTAACACATCAACAGTCAAGCCCATTTACAATGCACACAAGTTCCCAGCTTGGAGACAGCAGCAACTGCCTGAGATGATAGAAAACATTCCTGTTATTGAGAAAAAGAACACTCAGAATGAAACCGAAAGAAGCCCCGGGAAGGTTAACCCGGTCAACAAATGCCCGCAGAAGTCGGATGTGTCGGCCTAACGGCGCAAGAACGCAGCTCTGCTGTAAACAGGCACAACGCAATCACATCCGGAAAAAAAAAAAAAAAAAACTCCGGATGAACGAAGAAGAAGAAACCGAAAGAAGAAAAATAACCCTAAATTACATAAAAGAACATTACCCAAGCAGCAATTGGACCCATGCATATGCAGATGGATCAGCCAAAAATTCAATAGAATATGGAGGAGGAGGAATTCTCCGAAATTTAAAAAATGGAGTGAAAAAAACAGTCAGTGGCAACTGGAAAATTTTCAAGTAACTTCAAAGCGGAGGTAGGTTTGAAAACTGCAGCAGAAATGCTCTTGATGGAGGAAAACAAAAAGAAACAAATAGCTATCTTCACAGATGCAAAGTCAGCTGTCTCAATACTGAAGAGCAAAAACAGCACAGAACTAGCTGACCTAAGAGCAGCACTCCATGGTCTATGCCAGAAATCCAAAAATGTTGTAATACAGTGGATCCCATCACATTGCAGTATACCTGGAAATGAAGAGGCTGACAGACTAGCAAAAGAGGGCGGACGACTACCACAGCCTGACATAGACATAACCTATAATGAGGCAAAGAGGTTTATAAAAAGCACCTATAGAGCCAAATGGGAAACAGAGCATCCAGGCCACCAGAAGGATGATGCATATTACAAACTCGGCCGAAGAAAACAAGTAGCAATCTTCAGACTCTGCACAGGAAATAACAGGCTGAAATACCGCTTGTTCAATAAACTAAAGATAGGAGATACCGATGAATGTAATTGTGGAACTGGTAAAATGACAGCTATACATTTGCTGCAAGAGTGCCCAATATATGCAGAACAGAGAAAGATATTTTGGCCCACACCTGCTTCATTTGAAGACAAGCTCTATGGAGATATGAACAAGCTCAAGTTGACTGCAGCTTACTTTAACTACATTCAGGTTGACATTTAAAGGTGATGAAGAAGTATTTAGACTTCCACACTTCATACCACAAGTATGTCGGTTACACAAGCCTCCCAGAGGCATGAAATGGAATATTGCTTGGATAGCAAATCCATTACGTGGAAAGTCCGAATCGAAAGCTCACTGTGTGAGCTTCATAAAAGGTGGAAAAAGTGTCCTAGTGGCACAAAATGGAATATTGCTCGGATAGCAAATCCATTACGTGAAAAGTCCGAATCGAAAGCTCACTATGTGGATGTCATCTGCAGACTGCATTCTTCTGGCTTCCGGAAGAACAGCCTATGGTGAACGGAAGGCCCAATATACGGAAGTGAGGCTAAGCAGCCATGTGCAGGACGTGACGATTCCTTGGGTGAGCCCAGTACCAGAGCACTGTGTGTTGGCTCTGCAATTATGGAAGCCTCCTTGGATGGCGGGGAATGCCCATGGTCTGCCCCTGCCTTCCCTTGAGGGCTGACCAGGATACCTTTGGCTGTTCTATATGGGCCAGCTGGGATGGGAGATACCACCACAACAATGAGAATCTAACGTCCTAAGAAACCCCCGGGAAGGTTAACCCGGTCAACAAATGCCAGCAGAAGTCGGATGTGTCGGCCTAACGGCGCAAGAACGCAGCTCTGCTGTAAACAGGCACAATGCAATCACGTCCGAAAAAAACTCCGGATGAACGCAGAAGAAGAAGAATTTCTAGATTACGTTAATACAAGAACTGATTACTTGATATTGTTTTTCCCTTCATACTTTACGGTTCTGTACATATCACCCTTCTGAAATTCATTTTATAACGTAAGTAGATATGCAAATCACGTTTTATGTAGATGTCTAGACTTGTTTTAGTATGTGCTATTAATTTAGCTTCAATTATTACGTATACTGTGTAGGGGCAGGGGGAATTTTTAGGGAGGAAATACGAAGGGGGGGGGGGGGGGGGGGGGGGGATGACGTTGTAAAAATATGGTGAGGTGGGGAATGACGTCCTAAAAATATGGTGAAGGGGGCACGGGCCAAAAAAGGTTGAGAACCACTGCGCTAGACCAAAGGAGACACAAACCTGCTGTCACATATATAGATTTTGGGCAGGGTGAGGATGTCAAAATTAGGGAAGGCTGATTATAAGTTATGTCTGACAAAATCAGATGAATGATCTCAGACTTGAAACTGTCAACATTATCATGATGTGCATTGTCAATAGAATTGGGTGGTATTGGTTCAACATCTAACACTACCACCAGTCTTGCATCAGGAAGTGGGTGGTATTGGTTCAACATTTAACACTACCACCAGTCTTGCATCAGGAAGTGGGTGGTATTGGTTCAACATCTAACTGGGTGGTATTGGTTGAACATCGAACACTACCACCAGTCTTGCATCAGGCCTTTATTCTGGTCCTGATTATACAATGTCTCCAAGCCATTTATTTGTGTATCTTCCCATTTCTCTTTTCCTATCATGTTTGCCAGCTGTCACAAGTTTTAAAGTCTATTTCTCCCCTTACCAGGCCAAAAAAATCTTGATTGTCTATGTCTAATTTCTCAAATCAGTTTATACATTTCATTTATTTCTTGAAGGACTGACTCATTCATTTTTCTGTCCATACACAGCGTTCTTTATATTTCATGTAGAAACCACATTTCAATAGCTGTTTCTTAGCTAGTCTGCTTACTGCCTGTACACATTGTTCTTTATATTTCCCATAGAAACCACATTTCAGTAGCTTACTGTCCAAATTGACATTTCACATTGAGGAGCGGCTGGCCAAGTGGCTAGAACACCGGACTCTCCTTCGGGAGACCCGGGTTCAATCCCTCGGTAAGGTGTGGGATTTTTTTCTGTCGGGGGCAAAAAGAAAATCCTAACCTGCACAGTTCGCGGCGACTGCACTAGCCAGGCGCTTTAATTCCTCAGGCTCAAAGACCCCCCTGCCATACACCGCAAGGTACTATATTGGCAGTAAATGACAGTACTGTCCAAATTACACATGCATACAAAAGAACAGTTTCTATACAACATTATAACTTTATAACTGCAGCTGACAGCTTTTTATTGGTCTGTTTTCCATCATACAAAAGGCTAGATTTGCCATGATGATTCTTATTCTAATCTCTCTAAGGTATCTTCCGGCAGGTGTTATGACTATTCCAAGATAGATGTACTGATTCATCTGTTTAAGAATTCTCCCTTATACCTGGGTGTTACATTGGTGACATTTCTTTTTTTGGAAATAACAATTTCTTTTTTCTTACAATTTATTCTAATCCTAGTTGCTACATTGACAGTATCCATCAAATGATGTAGATCCTAATTATTGACTACAATCTTTACTGTATCATATCTCATATTGCCGATATGTACTCCAACGGCCACACCTTTAAGATCCTTTAAATTTCTTCTAATTTCACTATATAGGGTAAAATTGTCTGGAGACATTACACATCCATGTGTAAGTCAGTAGGTAAGTCACAAAAAGATATGGCAATTGAGAAATGGTTGTTGGTCGTTAATAAGATAAAGGTGTTATTTGCGGTTATCCATGAGCTTGATGTCCATGTGTGACAGGCGATAGATAACAGTCGCATAAACGTGTGTACACAAAGTTGCACGCTCTTATGGTGTTGAAAATAGCTATAATTGAAGAAAGCATCACCAAAGAACCGCTAATGTAAGGTTATGTTTTTTTTTTGGCCCCAGGGTTTAATTTAAAGGATGTTCAAAAGAAAATGTTGCCTCTTCATGGTGATACGTGAAAAAATCCTAGTCCTGACCGGGGCTTGAACTCTGGACAAACCACAAGACCACTCTTTCTTTCGAGAGGAATGTATCACACCTATTGAAGCACCTCAAAGGCCAGTGTGTCCGACTTAGCATGCCCTGTGTAACATTTGCTTCCTCTAGACAGATTCCAGCCAAAGTAACGGGCTCAATCTACCCGTGGCTAGGTTTTCCTGCCTAACAATTTTGCCTGGTCAGTGACCTTAAAAGCCTACTCTTTACAATTTCCAACTGCCATGGGATGTTTTAACGTGCACCACTTGCATGCTGGTCCTCATGTTTTTCATCCAGATTTAAGAAGACAAAGTATCTGGTCTCACTAGCCAAGAAATCTGGGGGACGTGTCGTGTCATTAGGTAACAATGGTTCACGGAAAAACTCCAAGTATAAACTGAAATCGGTCAGCATGGCCAAATGGATAAAAGCGCTTGTTCTTAAACATTCAATATGACGATGCTGAGATAGGGGGTGTTCAACCCCACATCAGTCAGTTGGACTTAAATGTTGACTCCTCGGCCTTGATGTAAATTACAAGTACCTCTGAAGTTGGAGTGGGTTCACCTGATGGCTAGGGGCACTGGTAATGGGGAAAGCTAATCCAAATGCAAAATTGAGTCCAGTGCACTAGAAGTAGCGCGTGTGGACTATTCTCGAGTTAAAAGCGATTAAGCGCAAAAATTTAAAAAAACCAGATCAAACCCTGTACCTTCTGATCCAGAGGCAGATACTGTAAACTGTTGTTTCCCCCTCCCACACTATGTTGTGACATACTGACTTACCCTCATATATTCTTTACACGTCTAAGGTTTTCCCCCATTAATTTGGAGATCCGCAAGCACCTGTACCAAAATCCCATTGTGCAGTCAATGAAGCAAAGATGTAGGGCTTTGTTTACTTCTATCAAATGTTCTATTGTTTTCAGCAAATACACAGCATTTGCTGTACTCGTACCTTTTACAAGGCCATATTATTATTCCCTTATATTGGGTTGTATTTTCATCTTAACCCTTTGTCAAGATGATTCTTAGTAAAACCTATGTATGTGTTGCATTTTGCTTGATCAGATCGATGTTGATCACATTCTAAGGTTTCTTCGAGATTGCAATAAATATAGATTTACATAAATCAGGAGTCATACAACCAGTATTGTTTTCAGCAGCCTAGTGAGCTAGTCTATTTCATATGGAACTGAAGCATTGCAATGTCTGGACCCAGGGTCTTGTCAGATTTCATATGGTTAAGAGCATTCTCGTCTTCCATTTGAAAAACTTTGCAACTATAATGCAATTTAAATAATGTTATAATTATGGCTTCTATTTAGTTCATTACCAGAATTTTGTGCTATTTTCACTTGTGAATTTATTTGTTTCTTTTCTCGTGTGAGTAATATTAACAGGTGCCTTTATTAGTGCTTCCATGGCAACATCATGAACAGTTTATGTGCATACAGATCTTTCCATCACTTTATCACAAATTGTTCCAATAAATCATCTATTATGCAGTATAACAATCAATATCCTATCTTACACAACGACACAACCCATGAGCTATTATCAGATTGGCTCTAAAACTGGCATACAAATAATTACACACAGTAACAAATACCATTCAGAAAAGTTTCCTGTCCGTGTACGTTTTCAGTCTGATTTTGCAGCAAACATTATACGTATTAAAAATTAATATTCACAAACATAACTGATGCTCCATGCCAGTAAACATACAAATACTACTTTACTTGAGTAGTAATAAACAAAAGTAGTGCATGTTTTAAATTTGCATGTTAATGAGTTATATTTTAATGGAAGACATGTCAATTTTGGAATTAAAACAGATAATATGGTGTGAATTTGGGATGGGGAGGGAGCTTTAAAAGAAGAGAATGAATACAATAATGAAAAGTATGAACTGAGTGGCGTGTTTTGTGCAGTAAATATGTGTTTAATGTTAATTTTCAATAATAATCAATGCATTGGCTTATTTTCAAAATTTCAAACTGATGTTTTCATTTATTCTAAAAATGATGCCTAATGCCAGCTGGCATGTCAAGATTAGTACCACTAGAGAAAAGAGTAACTGCTGGGATGGTGAACAGCCATCATCATCAAATGCCTTGCCAGATGGCTTAAACAATCATGCTTCACATCTTGTGATCTCCAACAGCATTAATGCTGACATCATTCTATGCCATGACAAAAGGATGTGAAGAATCCTTTTGAAAAGCCAAACAAGAGATAATCAAGACATACTTTCATTGGCAACGCTTCAATGATATATGAGCGTATATTGTGAAACTGACCATTTCATGATATGAAAATGTCTGGATCTTCTATGAACTGGCTTCCTCTCTTGCCACGTCAGTTCTTGGGATAGGCTAGAAAGTTGCCAATTTCATCAAAAGGCCAGTTTTACAATTGAAGTTTATCATATACTGGTTTTGTCCTTCCCTGATTACTTTGGGAACCAGTGAGTAAAGGTGTAATACAACAGTGCACAACATCCGTGTCGCCAAAAACAAGCAAACGCTGCATTCAACTGTGCCTGTCATCTACTGCCTATAGTACCTTGCGGTGTAGGACAGGGTGTCTTGAGCCTGGGGAATTAAGGCTGCCTAGCTAGTGCAGTTACCGCGAACTGTGCAGGTTAGGGCTTCTTTTTTCCTCTAATAGAAACAAATCAACACCTTACCGAGAATTTGAACCCCGGTCTCCACTTGGCCAGCTACTCCTCCCATTTTTACTAACAAAATATTATTTTCTCCAGCTTTTGCCCTGCACTTGAATATAAAAGCATTATTGAGGTCTGCTACACTTATAACAATTGTATTCAGTTAATGGAATAATATTCATAATATGACTAAGTACAGTCGCAACGTTTTGATGAAAAATCAACAAAGCCATATTTCTGTGGCTGGGATGATGTCAATACAATTTCAGCTTTCATTTAACTGCTTTCAATGAATATGTGTTTGAGTAATCTGGGAATATCTGTGTTTGAAAGATCTGGAAAGATGTTTCTCCCACGAATTTCTTAAAGAACAAAATCTATGATCACTAGATATTTAATCTACAATATCAGCAGATTACATTTAAAAGTCAAAGGTATTTCATTGTGTTATGTTCAGATGTGAAGGGAAGACTGGCCATCTATTTCCTCGTGCACCCAGGCCTACAAAATCTGATGGCAGTATCACTCACAGACTCATAGCAAGAAACTGCCCCAGGACAAATGTTTAATTTTTTCAATGTTTAGATGTCTGTCTCTTCACCTTTGATGTGAACACGTTTGCCACTAGGATTCATGCTGACTTTCCGTGATTGAGAAGTTGTTGATGATCCGCTGTCCATTGAGTCGCTTGTTCGCTCACTTCGGGTTCTTCGTGAACTGTCAGAGCGTGCTCGTCTGCCACTGCTGCGCTTTTTGTGACTTCTGTCATCGATAAAAACATCACCGTACATACGGCTGTTCTTTACCTTTTTCTTATCCGGTGACACGGATCTTCTACTGTGACCAGATGACCCTGACCTGTGAGAACGAGTTCCAGATCTAGAACGCCTGCGTTCTATGACAGGTTTGTGCTTGACATTTGGTTGATCCTTGCCTTGATGACCATAGCCATAGATTAACGTATTTGCATCCAAGGAGGCATCAGTAGACGAAGTCTGTGAACGGTTAGGAGAATGTGTTCTAGTTTTCAGAATTCCATTAACGGGCTGTGTGTTCACCTGGCTCATTTCTATTGCTGTGTTCTTTTTCATAGCAGACTTCATTGGTTTCATACTGCTGCGCTGGCTTCCATCTCTTCGAGACATTCGTTTGTTTCCATTAGCGTCTGGCGTATCCTTCTCCTCCCATGAATTATCAGCCTGTTCAATGCGTTTATTATCTTCAGTATCATATGCCTCATTTGTGAAGCCAGTTTTACCACGTGCTTTTCCAAATGATGTATGGCGCTCAGACTGCTTGTCATTAGGGTCTCTGCTGTATGCTGGGTTGGCATAGGCACCATTAGCCCTGTCCTGTGAAGAAGCAGAGCTTTTAATATCTTCCATTGATCCGTACTTCCCTTTTGGGTAACGGGCTTGTCCAGATGCAAATATTGCTTGTGAGGTTCCTACAAAACAAATTATAACATTTTTTATTAAACAAAATTTGATTCCCAAAAGGGTAAGCAACAAATTAAAATATGTAAACTTAGTAACAGTTATGTTAAAACAAATTGTATTTATGGTGTTATGACACAGTACTGATAAGACTGGTGGCCATATTGTGGCACAAACACCATCTTTAAAAAACGTTAAAGCCGCCACTTTGAAACTGAGCCTACTGGGATGATTGCCTGATTCTTCAGAAGATGCCTAAAGAAAATGATGAAAGTGATATTATACTGTATTTAAGTTAAGGCAAGAGCAAAAGGGCCTGACAAAAGAAATCACAAACTGATAACATTAAAGGCCACAGGACTGCCACACTTCAAACATGTGTATGGCAGAATCACACTTAACAACAACAAGAAAAAACATATGTCCTGAAGCCTTAACCTGTTAAGAGTCTGTAATGTGACAGAACCATTGTGATTTGCAGGCCTTAGATGCATGAAGGATTTTGTGGCCAGTCTTTTCTTCACTTAGAAGATGACAAATTCAGACGTTGAACCCCACTGGACAGTGCTCATGACAGTATCAATGTAGCTCATTAACTATGCTAACTTGCCAGATAGAATCACACATGCTATACATTTTTGTTGGTAAATTTTCTAATAACATTTTGTCTGTGCACCAGCCTATCTGGCCAGCTTTTTTCAATTTTCAACCGCGCTAAAGATTTTTAATGTCTCGTAGTTTTTCATCCGTCTGAAATGGCTAGACATCCGGTTCACTACCCCTGCATCAGGAGGTATTATAAGATTCCTTTTCTTATTTTTGTGAAAATCTAACAATATACACAGTGAGACGAACCTGCTCTATTTGAGGTTGGATGCAATAGCCTCTGATCTATCTAGAGGCAGTGAAGATGCAATTTTTTGAGAAATCAAAGAAAATTATGAAGACAAATAATCAGCTGCGGGTGGTATTAAATCAATATTTAAGCCATAAATACAAGAGAAATTAAATATCTGAAACTAACAAGAAAGTAGAAACTAAAGGGGTTTGCCATGGGCCTGGGTCAGGCCATGGGTCAGTGAGGACAGGTAACTTAAGAGTCTTGCACAGCCCTGTGACAAGACGGGAAAATCGAGAGGGTTGTAGGTCACAATTTGCACGGAAATAGCAGGGGACAACTATCCTGCAAGAAAACAGTTGAACTTGGACTATGGTCAGTGTCAGACCTAGTTCTGAGGGTAGTAGAACGGCCACATACTGAGCCCTACTTTTGTAGTTATAATGTGTTAAACTGTGGTCTCTGAATATTGTATTTATGTTAAACGTGGTGAATATGATGAATGTAATTCATCTGATATTCAGAGAAAAAAAAGTAGAAAATCATATTGGCGTTGAGTTATTTCAGACCTGTTAAGTTTGTTCTAGATTCCTAGTTGTGAATAGTCCTGTGAAAGAACTTAAATCTAACTCAGATGATGTGTGAATTAATCACAATGAGAAGATCACAGCACTGCCACTCAGAAAGGGCTGGTCTAGAAACAATATACATAGTCTACAGTGACAATTAAAATGTGTATCAGCCATTGGGCGATAGTATTAATTACCAACGAGCCTAATTCGCCACCATATTGAACAGTGGCTATCAAGTCACCCCCTGGCTGTTCTATGAACAATGATTATAATATACCATGAATCGAGTATATGCCAGGATCCCGGCTGAACCACCTTATATTCATCCATGGCATGGTTGACATGATGAAGAAAGAAAGGAAAATAAGAATTTATACAACCAGCATGTAAGACATTACACTATCAAACAAGAAAATAAATGACACAAACTGCATATTAGTCAAAGACTAATAGTTTTCCAAAAAGATGGGGATATCAGATGCCAGTAACAGAGAGAAGTGGAGGACTGTGGAAAAGATAATAGATTCTAACCTCCATTCAATCAACAAACCAGATGACCAATTATATATATATATTTTATTTGGAATTTGATGAGAATTATCCTCATATTTATTCATTGTTTTTTGCCTGTTTCTGGTCAAGTAGATGGCACCTGGTCAACATGTTGACTAGGCAGACATACTGGTAAGACCTTGGAGAGCTGATTGCCCCTGGACACTGTCTGATAGTGCACTTTATCATGTTTGAACTTGTAGGACTCAGTTTCTTTACCCAGTTACTGAGTTGAGTGCTTGGGGTGATACCGTGAGCTGCAAATTTCTTTCAAAATGCTATTTGTTTGTATCTATGGTAACTGGGGGGAGGGAGGGGGGGGGGGGGGGGGGGAAGAGAGAGAAAGAAGAGAAAGTATGGTTCCATTTTCTTAGCAGGTTGCCCCATAATTGTTCTGTTTCTGGGGGAGTGGGGGGCTTGTGTGTCCCAATGACCCCAAGAGCTAAGCTGACGGAAGCACAACTATGTGTCAGACAGGACTTGGGTTAGTGGCCAGACTAAGGGAGATACAACCTGCTGCTCTTGCAGGTAGACTGAGGATAGCAGTCAAAAGTTCAAATCAGGCATACAAAGGCAGAAATTCTTCGGTTTGGACACATACTCTAAGGCTCTCAGCTGAGGGATATGGCTGAACGCCTCTAAGCTATAAGCCCTAGGATGTGAGAGCCGGGCCAATAGTCACTTACTGCAAAATGGAGATGAGATGCTGAGCACGCTACATGCTTAGTTTAGATATCTGGCCGTTACCCGCTCACCGAAGGTGGACGGCACCACAAAAGTGAGTCCCCCAGGATTGCTAACCTGGTAAAAAATGCACACCAAAGTCAGATGTGTTGGCCTAAGGGTTTCAGCCCAAGGATGCCTAACCAGACTTACCGCAACCACATCTGAAAAAACACTCCAGATGAACGCAGAAGAATAATAACCATACTTTACTACTACCACTAGTTTAAGAAGATAAGATAATCAGAAGATTGCTCTATTATGTAAATACATGCACCCATTTCTCTGCAGTACACAGGGCAAGGCCGAGAGAGGGAACATGTTGTTTGGGCACCACATGTTTCTCTGAAGCTCTGCCCAGGCATTGTGATGGAATTTTGGCCACATTCCAACTCACATACTTTGGTCTGTCAAGACTGTAAGGTGCCACTCACTCACATGCTGGAATTCAAGCCTTGGATATTCCAATAATTCATTATTTGCAGTGACAATCTCAAGCTCTGTTTCCATTGTGTTAGAGTGTTGTGAGACACTGCCTTGTGATAATCTTATTACATGACCAAACCATCCGATCAGAGGTTTTTAATATAGTCTAACACTAATGCTAGTGTTTTCTGATATCATCATTTCCTGTTGTTATATTCTATTAAAATGTATTTAAAATACCACTGATAATAGAAACAGTATTACTACATGGCATAAGAACAAGAAGTACAAAGAGCAGTGAATGTACCCAACTACAGCACAGTAAGCAGAATAAATACAAGATATGGTTCATCTATTCATATTTCAATATGTGCTTCTGCTACAGAGGTTAGTATGTATGTTTAAGCATGCTGGTTCAATTTTCAGCAGGATTTTCCTTCTGACCAGTCTAATAGAGGGCAAAAGAAGATGAATAAGAAGTGTTTTTATTCTCATGCATCCCTTCTGTTACTGAACTTATAAAACAGAGTCCTGTTAATAATCTCTGGTACGTTCAAAGATGTTTTGGGGAAAAAACACCTACAATGTGCAAAATTGGTGAAATTTAGGAGGAGATTTTATATCCTAAATATCACCATGTAGCAGGTCCTTGCAGAATGTCACTCTCATTATGATCTACCAAAATGATTCTGATTTCTTTGCTTGCATCCCGGCCTCATGTATTTTCACGTCCAGGGTGTCTTTAGTGTCCTGTGCCCATCTTCGTGCTTTCCACCACTTTCTTTTTAAATCGCTTGATGTTTAATATAGCCGAAGGTTCCAAATTGCTGTTATAAGCCAGGGACGCAGAGTTGAGGTGAGCGCCCAATCTTGCAAAATATCCCCATGGCTTGTGCATTCAGCACCTCTGGTAGCAAAAGTACAACTCCTGGCTTTCAGTAGTAGAGCTGTTTTAACTAACAGAAGGGGCGACAGCGAGTCTCTGGCGCCATAAAACCAGACTACTCTAGATATGTATGTACGCACATACATGCACAGGCACCTGTGTACATATATACATATGTAACCTCAAGTAAGACCGGTCTACTCTAGCAAACGAAAGGTGCCGAAGATGGACGAAACCAGTGAGGAGGCGCACCACAGAAATCAGGATGCCAATCAATCGTGCCAAGCGAAAAAAAAGGAGAAGTATTTCAGTTTCTGAGACATAATGTTCATTAACCAGTTTTCTTTGACATCCTAAATATCACAAACTCACAAAACTGTATGTGACATGACAATACACATTAGCCCATATAACTCCATATTAACGATACCTGATGTGTAGACACTGGATTCTGCATACGCATTCCCTGCATGCTGGTCCTTCGTGGCAGCGTTTCGTGAGCGCATGCAGCAGTAGACTGCCACCAGAATTAAGGCAATAACAACAATAACACCAGCAACTCCAACACCTGCAATAACACCTGGGTCGAGTCCATCCCCAACAAATCTTGGAGTGACATCCCCAGAATCCACAGGAAAACCTGATAGAATCATGGCAGATGTGAGAATAATGACATTCACCTGAATTCTTTTGCATTTATACAAATAACGTTCTGTTCAACCTTTCTAGTTTATAATTAGGATAAGCATATTTTATTTTATATAATGCATGTTTATGATTTTCTTGTTAATTCCTCTTCTGCCTTTTATCCCCTATAGGAGTATAGATTCTCAACCAACTCACTTCAAGCTGCCCCATCTTTTGCAGTCCCAAGAAACTGGCAATAGCTTGGAACAACGACTGTCTATCTGACAATGCAAGATGTTACAAACTAAACAAATTATCAGGCAGTCTCTGTGGCGAAGTGGTCAAACCGTTTGACTCGGGCTCCAAAGGTTGTGGGTTCGATTCTGGGCCGCGTCCTTCGGTTCACGAGTGAAGTTTTTTTTAGACTTCTGTGGGTCATTGCTAGAGCTACAGAGTTCGTGCGTTGTGAGAAGCTTTCTGCGCTGCGGAAAGAGACCGAGCCATATGGGATAAAACCCAGTGCAATGAAGTCGACCCTATTGACTTTTTTAAAAACAAATTATGAAGTGTTCAGTCAGTGTGCACAAACACATTTTCAAGTAATGGAGCTGCACTGTAGAAGAAAACTATGAACAATGCACCTGCTTGATCGATTCCAAAATCGGCAACATAATATTCCAGGCAACCCCATACATGCTACTTCTCTCACAGAAAAGTCTCAAGGTAGAGATGCTAATCATTCCACTGACACACTGGTTGTAAATATGTCTACTTTGTCCTTTTGTAGTACCTCCCTATCAAACTTAGACTCAACTTCTAATAGAAACATCTTTGAGTATGTATAATGTCATCTGTTATTGTGTATTTAATCCAGGGCCGACTTAATGGCAAATCCCACACCAGATTGGCGTCTTTCCTCGCTTTTCCTTCCACTCCAGAAAAATGTGTAGCCGGCACCTACTTCACAGATTTGGCCCTTTCTGCAAGTCGTGTCTCGCTTAAGGCTGCAATGTCGATGTTGTACCTGCCCAGCTTTCTCCCAATCAGTGCTGTTGGTCTCTCTGGACCCGTCTCTATCAAGTAGGGTGCGTACATTCCAAGTTCGATTATTAAGGGAATATGTTTGCTCTTTTAGCTTTAGCTGTTTTTTCTTTGTTTGTATGTCAACCGCAGCGTAGGGTACCCACCAACCGCGGCTAGCTAGTTAGATAATGATGGAGCAGACAATGTTTAGGGTACCTTTTCTAGCCCCTTACTCATGCTACAAAGGTGAGCAGTGTGTTCCTATAGAGGGCTACTCAGTCGCTCAGGGGGCTGCCGAATCCCACTGCTGCTCCAGTCAGTAGAAGATGACCATATGGCCTGAGCCGCCTGTGTGCAGGTCTGCGACTACGGCTGCCAGCGTACCATGCCTGCCGCTTCGCCGCTCGCCCATTGCCACAGGACTTGAAGGTGATATATGACGTTGGATAAAGAATGACTTGCGCAATGAATTGGATTATAGTGAGGAAAAGTTGCACAATTCGTCGACCTCACTCTCTCGCCTGAGTCCATCCTGAGTCCAGTGGCAAGACAAGTCAACACGACTGGAGACAAATACAGCATACAAAATATACAAAAACGAAAACATTAAAAAAAAACTGACACTACTTACCTTCAGTAACTTCAGCTGCTGTGCTAGGCACAAGCGTCCACAAAATAACAAAATAACTTAGGCTGAATATTGCTGCCATTCTGAGCTGTGACCTTTTCATCATGCCAAACTAATCTAAAACTTCATGAAAACAGGTCCAGTCGGGACCCTCAAGTGTTCTTGAATGCACATGTGCTTCTGGTACATGAATGTCTCTTTGTATACATCAATATACATTCCAAGTTTGCATCATTTGGTGGGGGTGAAAACAACCCCTACATTAATTCTGGCATTCTAGTCAGACATCTGCTTTCTTGGTTTTCCAGTTCAGCACATTCTAAATGAAAAGGGAAAATAATAATATAAAAATAATATAATTTTAAAGTATTTTAACAAAATCTGAGCATCGAAGTTAACTGTCAGCATCGCCAAATGAATAAGAGTAGTGGCTCTTAAACTTCCTGTGTGCTGATGCTGAGGTAGCGAGTTCAACCCCTACACCAGTCAGTTGAGCTAAAATCTTGACTTCTTGTCCTTGACTTGGGTATGGAAATTACAAATACTACAGAAGTCAGAGTGGGGTCATCTAACGGCGAGGAACACTAGCAACAGAGAAAGCTAATCTGCATGCAAAAATCAGCCCAGAGCACTAGATGTAGTAGCACTGTAAGGTTTACGCTAAGTTCAAAGTGAGTGAACGAAAAAACAACTCATAAACAGCAACATGTCTTGAAAACTGAAATTCTTTGGCAACATTAAACATCTTCTGGGAAGGTTAACCCGGTCAACAAATGCCCGCAGAAGTCGGATGTGTCGGCCTAACGGCGCAAGAACACAGCTCTGCTGTAAACAGGCAATAACGTCCGGGGAAAAAAAAACTCCAGATGAACGCAGAAGAAGAAGAAACAACATCTTTATGGTAGTGAAGCCTGGTCAACTTACTCACACCAAGAGAAACGTTTAAACAGCTTTCATATGCAGTGTCTGCGAAGAATACTGAATACTTGGTATTAAGTGGCAAGACAACATCACAAATACTGAAGTATTGGAAAGATCAGGTTGTGTGACGGTTTGTTCCATGCCAGGTCTTTTTGAATTAGATGGATAGGATATGTTAGGAGGATTGATGATGGTAGAATACCAAAGGACATCTTTTTTAGTGAATTACAGATGGGTAAGAGATCTCGGGGTCAGTATATACTACGATACAAAGATGTGTGTAAGCAGGATATGATTGATACAGGCATTGATAATGCACATTGGGAGCAAGTCGCTGCTGAACGTGTTGCATGGAGTGCAAATATCAGAAAAAGAATAAATGCAAAGGAGAAAATGATTGCAGATAGGTCACACACACTGAGCATGTGAGATGTAAGTGGCTTGGAAAGTTAAATGTTTTGGCTGTATTAAACATTAAAGAGGCTTGGAAAGTGAAATACTTTGGCCATATTAAACATGAGTGGGTTGGAAAGTGAAATACTTTGCCCGTACTAAACATCAAAGTGGCTTGGAAAGTGGAATACTTTGGCCATATTAAACATGAGTGGCTTGGAAAGTGAAATACTTTGGCCATATTAAACATGAGAGGTTTGGAAAGTGGAATACTTTGGCCATATTAAACATGAGTGGCTTGGAAAGTGAAATACTTTGCCCGTACTAAACATCAAAGTGGCTTGGAAAGTGAAATACCTTGGCCATATTAAATATGAGTGGCTTGGAAAGTGGAATACTTTGGCCATATTAAACATGAGTGGCTTGGAAAGTGAAATACTTTGCCCGTACTAAACATCAAAGTGGCTTGGAAAGTGAAATACTTTGGCCATATTAAACATGAGTGGCTTGGAAAGTGGAATACTTTGGCCATATTAAACATGAGTGGCTTGGAAAGTGAAATACTTTGCCCGTACTAAACATCAAAGTGGCTTGGAAAGTGAAACACTTTGGCCATATTAAACATGAGTGGCTTGGAAAGTGGAATACTTTGGCCATATTAAACATGAGTGGCTTGGAAAGTGAAATACTTTGCCCGTACTAAACATCAAAGTGGCTTGGAAAGTGAAATACTTTGCCCGTACTAAACATCAAAGTGGCTTGGAAAGTGAAACACTTTGGCCATATTAAACATGAGTGGCTTGGAAAGTGGAATACTTTGGCCATATTAAACATGAGTGGCTTGGAAAGTGAAATACTTTGCCCGTACTAAACATCAAAGTGGCTTGGAAAGTGAAATACTTTGGCCATATTAAACATGAGTGGCTTGGAAAGTGGAATACTTTGGCCACATTAAACATGAGCTGCTTGGAAAGAGCAGTGATGAAGGAAATGATTACTGGAAAGTGAGGCAGGGGGAGCCCAGCATGACAGTGGACATGGAACATTAGAGACACCCTGAGAGTGCATGAGGTGGGAGAAATGGTGAAAAATCAAGAGTACTGAAAGCAATGTTTTCCCACTGTAAATTTGAATAAAAAGAACCGACTGTACAGCTTATGGCTGGCAAAAGTTGATTTCGCCAGGTGCATACTACACTGATACAGGTTGTATCTTTAATGACTGTGCAGTGTTTGAAAAATATTGCAGGTCCAAGTTTTGTGTTACCTATTATGTTGCATGAACTTTACAGAGGGTGAATATGAAACTTGGACTGGCAATCAATTAATCCTTTTTCTGGCTGAAATACATTTCTTTTTCGCTTCCTCTCTTTGAACTGAAGCACAATCCACCCACTACTTCTAGTAGCACTGGACTGAAATTTGCATGTGGATTAGTTTTCCCTATTACCAGTGTCCCTCGCCATCAGGGGAACCCACTCTGACTTCAGAAGTAGCTGAAATACATAATACACATGCCACTGATATCACCCCAATGTACACTTGTATTACAAATATATGACTACCTTGGAAAATGTTTTTGTGATGGTCTTCATTGTTGTGGATACTATCTTAATTGCTACCAAGTTCAGTATTTCAGTCACTGTCAACATTAGTGTATCTAATTTAATGTTGATAGAAATGGTACCACACTCTGAATGCTTAGTTACTCCAATCAAATATCAAGAATATTTATGATTATTGCCTGTGAAGTTCAAGGTGTTTGTGTGCCTGCACTGTCCCTCCTGTACAGCATCTGATGCTGAGTCTTGCTAGTGATATGTTAAATCAGTGGTTCTCAACCGGTGGGGAATTCCCCCCCCCCCCCCCCCCCCCGGGGGGGGGGGGGGGGGAATTTTAGGGTTTTCAGGGGGGAATTAAGATTATTTCAAGATCGCGTTAATACAAGAACCGGTTAATTGATATTGTTTTTCTCTTCATACTGTACGGTTCTGTATGTCTCACCCTTCTAAAATTCATTTTATAAAGTAAGTAGACCCACAAATCACGTTTCATGTGGACGTCTAGACTTGTTTATGTATTATTAAATTTAGCTTCCATTATTACGTATACTGTGTAGGGGCGGGAGCGGGATTTTTAGGTAGGAAATACGCAGGGGTAACGACATTCTGAAAATATGGTGAAGGGGGGCACAGGCCACATTTTTAGGTAGGAAATACGAAAAAGGGGGGGGGGGGGGGGAATGACGTTCTGAAAGTATGGTGAAGGGGAGCACGGGTCAAAAAAGGTTGAGAAACACTGTGTTAAATAAACAACCTTGTCACTACTGTAAAGTTTGTCATGTATTAACCATTCTTCCCATAGGTCTCCACGTGTGCATGTGTACTATGTTTTATTTAACTAAGTTAACTGCTTGTGTTTTGCGGGACGTCTCAGTCAACCCCAGAATTTTTTGGCTGTTTGTGATTTCTTGGCAAATTTACGCTCAGTAGTTTGCCATTGCGTTCTGAACGACCAGCACTCATACTATTTTACAACAAGCCAACACAAGGTGGCCTGCTACCAAATCGCCGGTAGCAGGTGGTATGCGAGATTATGAATCCCCTTATGAATGCGTAACCCCTTCGCCACATAACTGGCTATTTAACTAAACACTAATTAAATTGTTAATATAATATTTATATAGCATCTCAAGAGTGGAAAAGTAATGAACTGAAACTTTAAAAAATACTGAAGTTGAGATGGTTGACTTCACCGCACTAGGTTTTACCCCATCTAGCTTGGTCTCTCTCTGCAGAACAGCAAGCCACTTTCCAAGAGCACCACACAAAGCACAAACTCCATACCTCCAGTGACTTGATTCTCCCCCCCCCCCCCCCCCCCCCAAACAGCCTCGGGGAAAATTTCACTTGGGGAATGAACCCATATCCTACAGACAGTCAGGCAGACAGCTTAACCACTTTGTCACAGAGAACCCCCTGAAGCTATTTCCTTGGCAAGGGAATCTTTTCTGATATACTTCATCTTTGCAGACACTCTATAAACATTCCTTTCTGTTAAATACAACATAATTTTAATTCAAGAAGCTACTGACCCCACCCTAATTAATGCTTGAATATTCTTGTGATTTGTCACTATAGCAAGGATCTTGCGGAAGGAGCATGAACCTGCCAGAGCTTTCATCCCTCAACTAGCTTCGTTGAAAGCTTGTGACAAGCAGTGACGCAGGTAACAGAATAGTCATACTTTATAGATTACGCCATGGATAATGAATAGTAATAAGGCATTAAAATGGGGAACTAGAAATATCTGTGCTGATATAATAGTGTGTTACTTTGCTTAATCAGTTTTTAGTTAAAGCACAGCACTCTTGACTCACTGTTATTATTAATACTGAACAGCGTTTTAATTTGCAAAGACAGAAATTACAACAGCTAGTCTCTGTATACATATATCATCACCAAGCATATTTCAGCCGTTGGACTGCTAGTGAAGCCTCTAATCATTTAATTCTATAGTAGTATGTCTTGTGCTACTCTCTTCTGTCGTCGTGACTGTCGTCATCGTCTTCTTCTTTTTATCCTAACAAGTCCTTAAATATCACAGTAATTGTTTATTCTGTTGTATCCTAACAAATGTCAATCCTTAAATATCATTGCAATTGTTTACTTTGTTGTACTGTCTATCGTTAGATAGAGGTCTCGGGGTTTGATGATCGCTGCCCAACATTCGGTGCTAACAGAAAGCAGGTAGTACCATCTATTGTCATACAGTAGCTCAGTCATATATGACTAAGGCCTGACAAAGTATTAATTATGGAGCTAAGATAATCACATTCTGTGACATTTTCAATATTTACACTTCAATAACAGTGAATATTCCTGAACCAACATGAAAAAAAATCATATCCTTTCAGACTTAAAGTTATCTGTCTAGAATTATTCTCTTTCTTCACACATGTCTTCAATTGTTCTCATGAGGATAATTTTCTAGAAGGAATCACAGCAAGTTACACGGACACAGCAAGCAAGATTGTGACATTTCACAGCTGATAATTGGCTCTCAATGTGATTTGAATGCGCAATGAGTGGTCTGCTTGTGAATGTGTTCTTGTGAAGCTGACCAATTCCTCATCTTCGTAGATTTACTCACAGCTGACAAGAGTGGATACTGGTAGCCTTCTCAAGTATCTATCCATTCTCTCATGAAGACTTTGATGCTCTATATACAAATTATGTAGAAGTTTTTTGTAACATTGGCATTCATAGGTTTGAATGCTTCACTTCAAACTGCCAGGCTGTTAAGTGCACGCATGAACAAACAGCACCAGAAATTTGTAAAGTTTCAATGTCTTAAGGAAGCTTTTTCTTCTTCTTGTGTTTGTTTTTTCATGTTTACAATGACACACAAGTTCTTGTGATGCAGTCAACAGCTTTTTGGAACGCCTCTTTTGTCCCAGTTTTGAATGTAGAGCAGCCTCACTAGGCCAGTATTCCCTTCTTTGCTATACTCAGGGCAATCCTGAAGAAGTGCTCTGCAGTTTGATCACGCTCCCTGCATGAGTCTAGTGGTGAGTCAAATACCAAGGCTGTACATTTTATTACATTTCCAAATTACATTCAGTTCTGTCATAGCAGATTTTGTCACTTTTGTCTAATCTTGATAATTTAAGTTGAGCCTCTATCTCTCCATCTACCGGACCTGATATAAAAGTTTAAAATTATTAAACATTTTAACAAACCAGTACGATGTTGTACGTTTCATGCCATTTGCAGCTATTTAATAGTAAATTTAATTTCTCCTAATTTCCATCAAAGATATTGGAATTCCTCCCGAAATACACACAAAAGACTATTTATACCACATATCACTCTGGTATACACATTTGAATCATACGTGCTACAGAGTTCTTGCACAGTGTTCAGATTCTCCTTGTGTGATCTATGGGAAGAGACTGGGCACTTATGGTAGTATTCCTATACAATAAAAGTGATCCTCTACAAATCAACAAATTAAATACTACACATTAACCCTCCCTCCCCTATTTCTACTACAAAGTACTGGAAGGCCCCACTATATGCCACTTCGGTTTACGTCGTTTTGCTATAACGTCATCACATAGGGGATTAACTTCACTTTAAGTCACTACGTTCTGCCATAACGTCGTTTTGAGACTGGCGTTTGGGCTGTTGATATTGGTAAAGTCCATGGTTTACCTCCAACCACGGTAAGGACAATTCATGCAGGTGCTGACAAAATCAAAGAGGGTGCTAACAACGAAACCCCTTTGAGTGCTTCCAAGATCACTCATAACCAGAAGTATTCTTATGGAGAACATGGAAGCACTATTGGCCGTCTGGATTGAAGACCACAACCTACGGAATATGCCTGTGAGCAAGATGGTTATCCAAGAGAAAACAAAGTCTCTCTATGAAGATCTAGCTAAGAAAGCGGGTGAGAGTAGTACTAGTAGCGCTGATGATAGTTTTGAAGCAAGTCAGGGTTGGTTTGAGCACTTTAAGAAGCGTTTACACCTGCACAACATTTAGACAACAGGTGAAACGGTGAGTGCTGATAGCTGCAGCTGCAGAGCAGTTTCCCTGTAGAGTTAAAGGCCATGATTGAGGAGGATGCTTACTATGCAGCAGACATTGAACAAATTTTTTGTTCAAGCAGAGAAGAGGCAGGAAGAGGTTACAGTTTCATCATCAGATGAAGAGGCAGAATTTAATGCCTCTACGTCCGAATAACTCTACCATTCGCCCCAACCCACCTCTATTTAGCCAATAAATATCAACAACCGTCAAAATAAGCATTACATAATACATGGTATTTCATTTAATTCTATAGGAAATAGTGTTTCGCTATACGTCATTTCACTTAAAGTTGCGTTTTCAAGAACGTAACCCCCAACATTTAACAGGGGCCTTCCAGTATACTGCATGTGAAAATATGTAGCCTGATTAGCATTCTCTAATCAAACGTGAAAAGTATTGTTTGGCATAGGCAGAGAATAGCTGATCCCACATAATGTATTGTCAGGGACGCAATGAGTTACAGCATGCCTGTGTGGATCAATTCAATTAAAAAAGATTTGTAAGGCGATAAAAAAACAACTAGCTAATAACCTATTAATGTGCCGAGTCCATTAATTGGATTTCAGGCCCAACTTCACCGCACCATGAAACTATCCACCAGGGGTCACTATCTAATATTTATGTAGCTAATGAGTTATAGATCCAGTGGTACTTAGGCTCTCTGTCCTTTGGCCCAATGCCATGCAGTGATTACATTTTCTAAAAAGACAGTCCCTTAGCAAACATTGCTGTTGGGGTTTGAAATGTTGGGCCTTCACATATTCAAGACCATGATGAGAGGTATAGTGGCCAGTACCTTTCCTCATCTTTCCTTCTCAGACAATTAAGAATTTACAGTGTTTTTTTAAGTGCTATACAGAACCTGTTTTGCTGTATGGCTATGAATCTTTGAATGTAAATGAACAAACTAGGAAGAGATTAGAAGTGACAGAGATGTGGTTCCTAAGACTGAATGTTGCAAATTCCTTGGACTGCCAGAGTAACTAACAGCGACTGCCTGAAAGAGGCTAATGAAACTAGAACATTATATACAACAATAAGAAAGAGGTAAACAGCTTTTTTTGGTCATGTGATGAAAAGATGGGTGGCGGGGTAGGGGTATTCCCTATCAAAGGAGAAGTAAGGTGCCTTCTTCCCTCCCCTAGCCTACGGGACACCCTTAGGCAAGGTGGAGTACCCGTTTAGGCCCCCCCCCCCCCCATGAGGGTTATGTGAAGCCATGGGTGCAGGTGGTGGATGAACTTGAAGAGCAGCCAACAGATAGTTGTAGGTTATGGTCTTCAGCTTCGTGACGGTAGACAGAGGATCTCTTTTTTTTTGGGGGGGGGGGGGGGGGGGGGGGAGGGGGGGGGGGAGACAATGGCTACGGTCATCAACCAGTATGGTCACTGCTAGGAAGGAAAGCAGTGGCAAACTACCTTCTTTACAGATGTCAAGAATATCATGCGCTGCATGCAATCTCATCGATAATCAGAGAAACGGCGTAAATGGGTGCGTAAATGGGAGCAGCCTCGCCCGGTAGGGGTAGTCATGTGCACCAAGATAATAGGATGCAAGAAATGAATGATGGAAGACATTTTAAAACTCATAGAAATAAGAAGAAATAACAAAAATAACAAGAACAAATATGAAGAGATTCACAGGAAAATTAGGAAGCAATGCAAAGAGGCAAAAGAAACATGGCTTGAGGAAAATTGCAAGGAAATTGAAAACCAACACAACACCCGGAATACCAAATTAATGCACGAAAGAATTAATGACATCAGTAACAGAAGAACACACACATCAACACCAAAGATGGCAAAATCATAATAGACAAAGATCAGATTTTACATGCGTGGTCAGATTATGTGGAAGACCTTTCTATGGTACAAGAGAAGAACAATATGTTCATTGGAATAATAATGAAGGACCATCAATTTTGAAGATGGAAGTTCAGAATGCTCTTAACCTTATGAAAACTGGCAAGTCCCCGGGTATAACATCATAATAGAAATTATCAATGCCTTAGAAGAATATGGAATAGACCAAGTCACCAGACTACTGAACGCAATATATGATACTGAAGATATACCTCCTTAATTATGCAATTCTATATTTATTGCAATCCCGAAGAAATCGGGAGCCTTGGAATATGAACAACATCGAACAATTAGTATAATGAGCCACATCAGGAAGATTTTGCTGAGAATTATCATGCAAAGAGTTAGGAAGACAATACAACCCAAAATAGGAGAAGAACAATGTGGGTTTGTAGAAGGCAAGGGTACAGTAAATGCTGTGTATATACTGAGAACAGTGATTGCATGTTCTATAGAAGTAAACAAAGATCTATATCTTTGCTTTATTGACTACACAAAGACTTTTGGTAAAGTGAGACATGCCGATATGATAAGGATGCTTGAAGATCTACAAATTGATGGAAAAGACCTTAGACTTGTAAAAAACATATATTGGAAACATCAAGCTGCCATCAGAATTGATAACAATGTAGGTCAGTATCAGCCTATTAAAAGAGGTGTGAGACAGGGATGTGTAATGTCTCTAGATCTTTTTTCCCTGTACAGTGAAAATATTTTCAGAAATATAGAAGATATGGAAGGAATCAACATTGGGGGACGATACATCAATAACATTAGATATGCAGATGATACAGTCTTGATTGCAGACAATGAACAGGACCTGCAAAATTTAGTAGATGCGGTTGCTGCGCACAGTGAACAACTAGGGTTAGAACTGAATATTAAGAAGACACAGATTATGGTTGTCACTGGGAAGAAGGAAATACCACAATGTTATATACGAGTAAATGGGCATATTCTTATGCAAGTGAATCGTGCAGTTATCATGGAGCAGTCTAATATCTGATGGGAGATGCCTTGAAGAGATTAGAACAAGAATTGCCATTGCGAAGGTAGCCTTTTGCAAGATGAAAAGCATACTGACCAATAAAAAGATATCAACTGAAATGAGAAAAAGAGTGTTGAAGAGCTACATAGAACCTGTACTTTTGTATGGATGTGAAGCGTGGACAATGAGCAGTCAAGCTGAAAAACATCTGATGGCTGTGGAAATGTGGTTTCTGGGGAAAATGCAAAGAATATCATTGACAGACAGAAAAACCAATGAACAAGTCCTTCAAGAAACAAATGCAGATCATAAACTGATTAGAGTCATTAGACATAGACAGTCAAAAAATTTGTTGGCATGTTATGAGAATAAATGACTTGGAGAACTTTTTGACAACTGGTAAGATTGAAGAGAATAGACCAAGGGAAGACAGAGAAGTAAATACCTGGACAGCTTGGCCATGTGGCATGGTCAAGACAGGAACACGGAGCTGATCCACGACTCTGGTGATCAAGTGAGATGGCAAAACATGACCGCCCACGCTTATCGGCATGGCATATGATGGATGGATGGATGAGAAGAGGGGCATTGGAGAACATCGTGACAACTGGCAAGATCGAGGGAAGAAAGGCAGACGCAGACCAAGAGAAATTATGCTGGATGGATTGAGATGGTAGCATGGAGAAATAACTGCGGAGTTGATCCAGAAAACCAAAGACCAAGATCTGTGGAGTCATGAACGCCTACGCCAGCCAGCATGGCACTTGATGATGATGACAGTGTTTCATTACTCTGGCTTTCTTCTTCTGCTGCATTTCATCTCCCTATGGAGCACAGGTCCTCAACCACCTCACCCCAAGCTCTTGTAGACTTGTTATTGATTGGCTGCACGTTGCAGCTAGTTTTCTATGGGTCAAGGTAGCCAGTCTCAAGTCAACCCTCAATATTTAGTTAGTTATAGTTAGTTAGTTACTTTAGTTAATTAGTTATTTAGTTTGTTTAGTTAGTTTAGTTTAGTCAGTTAGTTTAGTTAGTTAGTTAGTTTAGTTTAGTCAGTTTAGTTAGTGTTAGTTTAGTTAGTTAGTTAGTTAATTAGTAGTTAGTTAGTTAGTTAGTAGCTGTTCTAACTTCATGGCAAAGAGTCTCCCCATTATGCCCCTATCTTGTGCCAGTGAATATCACACAAAATGCTCCTCACTGCCCCATGTGAAAAGTGGAATAGACAGGAGTCTCGAAAAACCAACAGCCTGCACAGGATACTATGCATAATGCCGCTACCAGAATGCCAACACAAAAGTCCACCATGAAAAATATAGTTCATCATCGATGAAAGTGGCAGTCACTAGAAAACCAGCAGCCACACATTACTGCATAAGGCAACCCAGTTAGTTCAGTGACCGGCCGGCCGCCATTTTTCTGAACATGCAGTTCATGCTACAAACAACTGCGGACAGATGTAAAACCATGTACCACATGAAATTCACAGCTCCACACACTCAACTCAGTAGCAGGGTGGCAGAACCATGCACTACCAGTCCAACATGAGGAAAATGCGCAAGCGAACTGTGCCACAAGCGAACTGTGCCACAAGCGAACTGTGCCACAAGCGAACTGTGCCACAAGCGAACTGTGCCACAAGCATAAATACTTTTAACCTAATCTCTGTGATTTCAAAAGCACTCGTAGAACAACTGAATAAGTTAAGATATGAACAAACTCACTTTTAACTCAACCTCTGTGCAGTTAAAAAGCAAAGACAGAACAAATGAATGAATTAACATATAAACAAACTACTGATAGAACAAATGAATGAGTTGGAATATTAACAAAACTCACTTGTAACTTAATCTCTGTGCAGTTAAAAATCACAGATAGAAGAAACCCTAATGCCATAAGGTCACAGGGAAACTAGCAATAATGGCAAGCAACAACACACTACATGGATTCCTGTCACCAGTAACATGAAAACAATCCCCACTCACAGTGAAATACCAGCTCATTGTAACACAACCTATGAGACACTAGAAGGTCAGAAATCCCCTTCCTTTCCCCCCTCCTCAAGCTTAAGTAACATGTTCTGTGCATATAAGAAACCCATGCCTGATCATCCATGCATGACAACCAACCATGTACAAAAGGTGAACCCTTGGGGGGATTTTATAAACCCACAGGCTACACAAAGCTCTCTTCTTTTCAGTGTGCCAGCCAGCCTTCCTGCTACACTCTCTTAACTCTTTTAGTAGCAGACAATTGTTATACAGGGCGTTTGTAAAGTCTCTCTACACTTTGTATGTAGTACAGCTGTTTGTTAAGAGAGAATGTTTTCCCTTTGCAAGAGAGAAAACATACTCTCCAACAAATATGTGTTCTACATACAAAGTGTAGTGAGACTTTACAAACACCCTGAATTAAAGCAATTAATATCTGAATGAAGAGCTAAAGCATTAAGAGAAGCACATAGAGTCAAGGTAACTAATGAAGGAAATTGAAGAAGTCAAAGTAATGGCTTAGAATGATTGGGTTAGTCTGGTTAATTAACAGCCGGGACAACAGACTTTTTGAAAAGTAAATTATGCATGGAGTAAGTAATAAATGTACGGTACAGAATGAGTTAATTTACTGACAGTGCTTTCCAAACTCTTCCCAATTTGTTCAATCATGGCAGTGAAGCATGGAATGTGACTGAACAAATTATGAAGAATTTGGAAGCGAATGAGATTAATGGTGTGAGTACCTTAGAATGCCATTGTAACCAAGAACAATCACCAGGAGGAAGCTAATGAAAGCAGAACATTATATACAACTATAAGAAAGAGACAAACAATCTCTGGACATGAATTAAGGGAGACATTGGAAAACGGTGGCTTTGAGGAATATCATCAACAAAGTTGATTCAAAACACCAAGGACTGAGATCTGTAGAGAGACATGAATGTCTATGCCAGTTAGCAGATCATGACTTTCTGACATAAACAACAGTGGGAAATGAGAAAAATAAAAATACTGAAGGTATTTCTGCATAAAATACCAACAACAACAAAAAAAAAACAGTATTCCTTTATCAAATACACTGGATCAGCATTTGGAAACACAAACAATAATGCCCCCCCCCCCCCCCCCCCCCCCCCCAAAAAAGCTATGATGAGCAAACAATTGATGAAAAAGAAAATTTGGCCCTGGTGTTCTTTTTCAGCATGTTATTCTTTTTTTTTTTTTACATAATTCATCAGCTCATCACTGTGTAGCAGGTTTTTTGCAGAATGTTGTTCTTAATATGGCCAGACAAACAATCTGGATTCCTTGTCACTTCTCTTGCCTCATGCATTTTCATGTCCTATATCCATCATCTTGCTGATCAATCCATCTCTTCTTGGGTAAAACATGCCTTACATGACTGTTCTTTCCAACCCACTATGATGTTTAATACAGTCAAAGTATTTCAGTTTCTGAGACATGAGCTTTTTATAAGCCAGTTTTCTTCAATGTTCAAATCCAGAATTAACTAGCTACAGGGATTAAAAGCATGCTCATTTTTGAAGTTAGTTGTCAGGATTCAAACCTCATAACAAAGGGTTGCCCCATTATGCTCCGTTCTTGGGCAAGTGAATATCACACAAAATGCTTCTCACTGCCCCATGCGAAAAGTGGAACAGACGGGAGTCTCGACAAACCAACAGCCCGCACAGGTATATTATGCATAATGTCGCTGCCAGAATGCCAACACAGAAGTCCGCCACAAAAAATATAGTTCATCGTCGATGGAAGCGGCAGTGACTAGAAAACCAGCAGCCACACATTACTGCATTAAGCAACCCAATAATTCAGTGACCGGCCAGCTGCCATTTTTATGAACATGCAGTTTATGCTACAAACAACCACGGACAGATGTAAAAGCACATCACATGAAATTCACAGCTCAGTGTCGCTCCACGCACTCAACTCAATAGCAGGGCGCCGGAACCATAATTTTTTAAGTATTGTATTTACATTTCTCAGCCAGAAGCATGTCTATCATTTCAGTTCGGATTTTTCAATCCAATTCCTAGTACAGTATTAGAAAAATCTGGATAACTGACTATTTAATTTTAATTATTTATCCAACTAGATCAAGTGTGGTGCTTTCAGTGGCTTACAGCATTAGAAACAATATTTACAGTTTCTAGTCAATAAAACCAAACTATCTGCCATATTCCAACCTTCAACATCATTTTCAAACATGTTTTGTTTGTTTAAGCCCTCTTCCTAAGTTTTTTAACAATCTGTGATCTAGTGCATTGTTTGTGTTCATTATGGCTCCCTTTGCTCTTGTATTAACTGATCCTGTTCTGTTGTAATTTGGCTTCTAAACACCAAGAAACTACTCCCATTGCTTGAATGTGTTTAATTCTTACACTTTGCATAATCATAAAAACGGAGTCTAATACATTCAATATCTATTCATTAGTTACAACAGTCAGCCAGAATAATAGTGAGGCACAGTGAACAATACACCCTACTGATGTATCCGGTAAATCAGAATAGATAGTGAAGAACAGCGATTGTAATAAGGAGTCCAAGTTAAGTTTAGAAAAGTAAAACATTGCTTAATTCTCCAGTCATCAATGAGATATCACCAAAATACAAGTGAGGCGAATCCCTTAGTTAATCCAATGTGAACATTAAACTTACAAATCCCTTGACATCTTATATTGGCAGCCATCCTGGACAATTTTCAAATGAGAAAACTGCCAACAATGAGAAGCTACAGTGGTATAGTGGTTAGTGTGTCTGCTTGCCAAGACAGTGATACGAGTTCAATTCCCAGAAGAGGCTTATTGTTACGCTTATAAATCCCTTGACATCCCATATTGGCAGCCGTCCTGGACAATGTTTTTGTTTTTTTGTACTATTTAGTATCATTTTGTAAGAAATCGAAGGTACTTTAAAAAAAAATTATTGTAAATGTGATTTACTAAGTTGAGTAAACATTTAATGAGTAAATTTGTTGCATTTATAAATACATGAATAAAATCTTTCAAATTTATTTTAAAAAAAACAAAAAACTATGTTACTACAGGAAAACAAAAAATTCAGTTAGTATGGGCTGAATGGGAGTCATGTTAGCGCAGTCTAAAATAGGTACCAGGAAATGCCTCAGGAAATAGTGCCAGCTGGAAAGATACTGACCACATACCTCCACTGAGTTGAGTTGATTCAAGAACCGATGTAACTGTATTCGGGGCATTTCCATAAGCGCTCAGTCCTCCTCTTCAATAGCCAGAGAAGAGTTCCAATACTAATGGTGCCCATTGCAATGTGATTATATGTCAACACTGAGTACTGATTGGTCTATACAAATATGGGTCTAGAACCATATGCAGGATATGCATGTAAAATGATGCTTTAGTTTTTACTTTATGGGAGAAAGCTTAATATTACTTTAGACCTGCTTATTACAAATTATACCATCATACATGTCTCAGTCTGAATATGCTGCTTGTTGTTTCTTTGAGCAGGACAAAATCCTGTTGAACAAATGGCACCAATACTAAAGAACATGCATATATCAATAGATACCAAAAAAGCACTCTACAACACAATCTTCCTACCAACTCTATGCTGCCAATGCCAAACCTGGACAATGACAGAAAAAGAGGAAAGGAAAAGTACAACAACAGAAATGAGATTCCTGAGAAGAATAATCAATGTGTCAAGAAGAAAGAAAATCAGAAATGAAGAAATCAGGAGACTGAAGTGGGGGTTATGTTATAGCAGCGATAGATTTGATTAGAAGGCAGCAAGGTACATGGTTTGGCCACATAACAAGGCTACCCACTAACAGTATACCTCAACAAGCGATGATGTATAGACCAAATGGAACCAGAAGAAGCCGACCATGTAAACAATGGACAGAGGGAATAACCGAAACCTTGGGAATCACAATGTATGAAGCCCATAAACTGGCACTCTCCCACTGCTTCACCTTGACACTGCAAGGTAAAAGAGGAACAGGATGAGATGAAATGAGGTAATATATGTCCCAGATCGCTTAGTATTTCTTCTATAAAAAATAGGGAGTCTCTGTGGCAAAGTGGTCAAGCTGTTTGCCTCATGCTTCGAAGGTTGTGGGTTTGATTCCGGGTTACGTCTTTCAGTTCACGAGTGCATTTTTCTCTGAGACTCCTGGGGGTTGTCGCTGGAGCTACAGAGTTCATGCTTTGTGCGACGCTTTCGGCAGGCTGCCATGCGGAAAGAGGCTGAGCCATAAGGGATAAAACCAGGTGCAATGAAGTTGATCCTCTCGACTTTTAAGACCTTTTTTTTTTCTTCTTTAAAATCAACGTGATGTCTGGAGGCTTTCTGTCTCCCTGATCTTATATTTCCATGACTGAATACCAGAACCAATGTAATGAAAGTTTCCTCATCAGTTGACATTTAAAGTTCAATGTCCTTTTTAGGATACTGTGATCAACACCTACCCACTTTTCTAGGCAATATTACGTTCAGTAGTTTGCTATTGTTTTCTAACTGAGAAATCTGCATTGAAGTCCAACTGACCAGTGTAGGAAATGTTACTGTCACTTCGCCATCAGTGCACAAATATGATAAGGCAAATTTGATTGATGACATTTACAAATAGTTTATCCGGGAAGTTTAACCCGGTCAACAAATGACTGCAGAAGTCGGATGTGTCTGTTGAAAGGCGCAAGTATCGCAGCTCTGCTATAAGCAGGCGTAGCGCAATTATGTCCGAGTGAGAGTCAAATGTCCTTCAAAAAACCTGGGAAGGTTAACCCGGTCAACAAATGCCTGCAGAAGTCTGTGTTGGCCTAAAGGCACAAGTATCGCAGCTCTGCTGTAAACAGGCACAACGCAATCACATCCGGGGTAAAAAAAACTCTGGATGAATGCAGAAGAAGAAGAAGAAGAAGAAGAAGAAGAAGAAGAAGAAGAAGAAGAAGAAGAAGAAGAAGAAGAAGAAGAAGAAGAAGAAGAAGAAGAACAACAACAACAACAACAACAACAACAACAACAACAACAAGAATTTACAAACAGTTTGAGAAAGCTCAATGGCAGTGACAAAAAGTGTCTATTTTGATCACTTGCTAAAACTCTTCATGGTTAAAAATTTGGATTTTTCTCATTATGAACATGCTATTCAGTTTTAGTTCAAAGTGTTACAATAACAGAAAATATTTTTCACTGCACAGGCTTTTGTATAAATCATCCACAAAAGAATGTATTAGTAGTTTGAGAACTGAAAGTTAACTTGTTGTACCGTACTGCTGACCTTAAAATATGAGGAGGCTTTTAATGAAAACATTAAAAGTGTGATATAAATTACTAATAACCATGTTAATGTCTTGTAACCTGTCAATATATGACCGCCACACTTTTGACATGCACCAAAGAGGAGCAGTGTTCTTTTATCTGTTTTCTGATCAGCGATGGGGTAAAACCTATAGAAATTTTTGGCGAATGAATATCCAGTGTGGTGATGCATGACTGTCAGTTCACACTGACATGACTGTCAGTTGAGTGGAGTAGGAAGTCTCAAAACGACATGACTTCTGTGACAGACTGTTCATGACTAGGTCAGGCACACCAAGTAGTGATCCCAGAGTCAACTGCAGCCATTGAAGGCCTTGTACAGGAAAACCACCAGTTGACTGTGAGTGACAATGTCGCACATTTTGACATCAGTCAAAGTTCAGCACACATCATCCATGATGTGCTGCCGTACCACAAAATGTTTGCAAGGTGGGTGCCACAGCAGCTTACTCCAGAATTGAAACAATGATGCATTGATGCTTAGCAAGAACTTTTGCAGAGCTTTGAAGCAGAAGGTGATGGTTTCCTGTCAACAACTGTTACTGGAGATGAAACATGGGTTCACTACCACAAGCTAGAAATGAAGAGAGGAGAGTGAGCAAGGAATGGCACCATCCCTCCTCACTGAAACCAAAGTTTTGCACGCACCCATCTGCAGGACAGGTTATGCTGACTCTCTTTTGGGATGAACGAGGCGTTATTTTAGAACACTACATGCCAAAAGGGAAAACTGTCACCAGTGATACGTATACAGAACTTCTCAGGAATCATCTTTGACCCGCAATTAAATCCAAACAACGTAGACTTCTGAATAAAATTGTCATTTTGCAACATGACAATGCTTGACCTCACACTGCCCGTGCAATGGTTGAAACCATCAAAGACCTCCACTTTCAGTGTATCCCACATCCCCCATACTCGCCAGACCTAGCCCCATGTGATTTCCATGTTTGGACAATTCAAAGAGTCATTGAGAGGAAAGACTTTTCGGTCCGATGAAGAGGTACAGCAAGTGGAGCTTGAGTGGGTACACACGCGACCAAGAGAATTTTTTTCTACAGGAATCCAAGCACTTTATTGGGACTGGAGGACTTGCATTTAACGCAGTGTAGACTAAATTTAAAAAATGATTTTAGTTTCTTTAAAAAATTTTTTTTAAGACTCGCTCTCTTTGAACTCAAGCGTAGTCCATACTTTTTCATCACGCACATTCAACATTTAAGGTTTTCATTTGAAACCCCCTCGTATGTTTGATCTGTTCAATGCAGTATTTCAAAATGCATTTCTGATACACGTGGTGAACACATGCAGTAAACAGATAGAACCAGGCATAACATAATAGTGACTGAAATTACTCTAGAGCCCAAATAAAACTAATATAACTAAACAGTGCTGCATTAGTGAAGTGCCACAAAGCAAAGAACTGTAAACATGGTATGACTGCATATACGTTTTTCAGTTGTTCTAAGAATCCTTAATAATGACCTAACCATAAAAAAATTCATGTTCAATAATTGATGACTTCTAAACAGTTCCAAATTGTTATGTTTTAAATACCCAATTTAATGGTGTTATCTTTAACTGAGTCTTTTTTACCAAAAGACACTGACCGGATTTCAAAGTGATACAAGCAAAGAAAATCATAGCCTGTTATTCCAGTTGTTGCTGCCATATAGTACAGGAAATGTATTTTAAGTTAATGTCATTTGATGGTGTTCAAGTGTTCGATTAAAGTACAGCTAATTCATCCATTCAATGGTCTGTTTTGTGCTGAACTTTGCCCTATTAACATTTTTAAACTTTCTGTCACAAGCAAGGTGCCCTGCCCCTGTTGCTGCCATGTGTAAATTATCTATCACATCCTGAATACACCTACATTATGGCCTCCTTCTTCACCACCTCTCTTGTACACTTCCCTCCATAATTATCTCTTCTAGATTTTCGTGACTTTTCACATGTCCAAAATATTTAATTTCCCGCATTTTTATTTGTCTTAATAATCAGTTTTCTTCACCACTGAGTAATTGGGTAAATTTGTTTGTTCTCCTTTCCGTTCAATGAATGTTTAATGCTCTTTTATAATGCTCTGCCTCCTTGTAGGTGGGGGATGAAGTTGAAGATCAGCCGACAGTTGTAGCTGTAGGTTATGGTCTTCAATTTCATGACGATAGGCAGAGGATCTCTCTTTAGAGAGAATGGTTATGGTCATCGACCAGTATGGTCACTGCTAAGATGGAAAGCGATGGCAAACTACCTTCTTTACAGATGCCAAGAACATCGTGTTTTGTAGTTTGATAGAAAATCAGAAAAATGGCATAAATGGGTGCCCCATAGGAGCAGCTTCGCCCAGTAGGGATAGTCATGTGTACCAGGCAACCATGCTGTAATATAAGAATACATGGGAATATTCTTAACCAAGTGAATCGGTACAACTTTCTCGGAACAGTCATAATATCTGATGGGAGGTGCCTTGAAGAGATTAGAATCGCTATGGCAAAGGTAGCCTTTTACAAAATGGAAAACATACTGACCAATAAAAAGATGTCAATTGTAATGAGAAAAAGAGTGTTGAGATGCTACATAGAACCTGTACTTTTGTACGGATGTGAAACGTGGACAATGCGCAGACAAGCTGAAAAAAACATCTAATGTCAGTGGAAATGTGGTTTCTGAGGAAAATGCAAATACCATGCCATTAACAGACAGAAAAACTAATGAGCAAGACCTACAAGAGGCAAATGAAAACTGCAAACTGATTAGAGAAATTAGACGTAGACAGTCATAATTTTTGGGCACGTTATGAGAAGAAATAAACTAGAGATCTTGGTGACAACTTTCAGGTAAGAGGGGAAAAGAACAAGGAGAAACAGAGAAGTAATTATCTGGATGGTCTGACAACATGGCATGGTCAAGACATGAATACATAGCTGATCCATGACTCTGGTGATCGTATAAGATGGCAAAACATGACAGCCCACACGTACCGGTGTGGCACATGATGATGATAAACATTTATATTCAAAGATATGTATGTCTTTCAGCTGATCTGTTCAGATCCTCTACTCTCATCTGAGTCCAGTCTTCCCAGATATGGATAATCTGTTGTTCAGCTACACCCTCCACCTGATTAAAAGAAGGGGAAGGGGGAGGCAGAGCTTGTGTGGGAATGCCCCAAGTGCAGCGATACTGATTCATAAATTCAGTATTTGGTTTATATCGTAAATATGCGGCTGAACGGAGATCGGTTGTGCAAAGATTTACAGAAGATCAGATGAGATAAACTGCCAAATTCACAACAAAGGTAGGACAATTATATTTAGTTTTTGAATCTATCAATGTCATGGCTCTGGATTAGACAGAAAAGTGTGTATGAAAGATAACCAACCCCATCTCTCAACTACCTAATTATAATAAGTACATACATTAGTTCACCTGTTTGTATGCAGGACCCTATAACAATGTGGAATCAACTGAACTTGCATGCGATGCTGTAGAGTGAATGCTGCAGAAGTGTGTGAGTGCTGCAGAAGTGTGTGAGTGCTGTAGAAGTGTGTGAGTGCTGTAGAAGTGTGTGAGTGCTGTAGAAGTGTGTGAGTGCTGTAGAAGTGTATGAGTGCTGTAGAAGTGTGTGAGTGCTGTAGAAGTGTGTGAGTGCTGTAGAAGTGTGTGAGTGCTGTAGAAGTGTGTGAGTGCTGTAGAAGTGTGTGAGTGTTGTAGAAGTGTGTGAGTGCTGTAGAAGTGTATGAGTGCTGTAGAAGTGTATGAGTGCTGTAGAATGTGAGTGCTGTAGAATGTGAGTGCTGTAGAAGTGTGTCAGTGCTGTAGAATGTGAGTGCTGTAGAATGTGAGTGCTGTAGAATGTGAGTGCTGTAGAAGTGTGTGAGTGCTGTAGAAGTGTGTGAGTGCTGTAGAAGTGTGTGAGTGCTTTAGAATGTGAGTGCTGTAGAATGTGAGTGCTGTAGAATGTGAGTGCTGTAGAAGTGTGTGAGTGCTGTAGAAGTGTGTGAGTGCTGTAGAAGTGTGTGAGTGCTGTAGAATGTGAGTGCTGTAGAAGTGTGTGAGTGCTGTAGAAGTGTGTGAGTGCTGTAGAAGTGTGTGAGTGCTGTAGAATGTGAGTGCTGTAGAATGTGAGTGCTGTAGAATGTGAGTGCTGTAGAATGTGAGTGCTGTAGAAGTGTGTGAGTGCTGTAGAATGTGAGTGCTGTAGAAGTGTGTGAGTGCTGTAAAAGTGTGTGAGTGCTGTAGAAGTGTGTGAGTGCTGTAGAAGTGTGTGAGTGCTGTAGAATGTGAGTGCTGTAGAAGTGTGTGAGTGCTGTAGAAGTGTGTGAATGCTGCAGAAGTGTGTGAGTGCTGCAGAAGTATGTGAGTGCTGTAGAAGTGTATGAGTGCTGTAGAAGTGTGCGAGTGCTGTAGAAGTGTGCGAGTGCTGTAGAAGTGTATGAGGGCTGTAGAAGTGTGCGAGGGCTGTAGAAGTGTGCGAGGGCTATAGAAGTGTGCGAGTCCTGTAGAAGTGTGTGAGTCCTGTAGAAGCGTGTGAGTCCTGTAGAAGTGTGTGAGTGCTGTAGAAGTGTGTGAGTGCTGTAAAAGTGTGTGAGTGCTGTAGAAGTGTGTGAGTCCTGTAGAAGTGTTTGAGTCCTGTAGAAGTGTGTGAGTCCTGTAGAAGTGTGTGAGTCCTGTAGAAGCGCGTAAGTGGTGTAGAAGTGCGAGAGTGCTGTAGAAGTATGAGAGTGCTGTAGAAGTATGTGAGGGCTGTAGAAGTATGCGAGAGTGCTGTAGAAGTGTGCGAGGGCTGTAGAAGTGTGCGAGGGCTGTAGAAGTGTGCGAGGGCTGTAGAAGTGTGCGAGGGCTGTAGAAGTATGCGAGAGTGCTGTAGAAGTGTGTGAGGGCTGTAGAAGTATGCGAGGGCTGTAGAAGTGTGCAAGGGCTGTAGAAGTGCGAGAGTGCTGTAGAAGTGTGCGAGGGCTGTAGAAGTGTGCGAGGGCTGTAGAAGTGTGAGAGTGCTGTAGAAGTGTGCGAGGGCTGTAGAAGTGTGCGAGGGCTGTAGAAGTGCGAGAGTGCTGTAGAAGTATACGAGGGCTGTAGAAGTATGCGAGGGCTGTAGAAGTATGCGAGGGCTGTAGAAGTATGTGAGTGCTGTAGAAATGTTGAGTGCTGTAGAAGTGTGTGAAGGCTGTAGAATGTGAGTGCTGTAGAAGTGTGTGAGGGCTGTAGAAGTGCGAGAGTGCTGTAGAAGTATGCGAGGGCTGTAGAAGTGTGTGAGGGCTGTAGAAGTATGCGAGGGCTGTAGAAGTGTACGAGGGCTGTAGAAGTGTACGAGGGTTGTAGAAGTGTGTGAGGGCTGTAGAAGTGTGTGAGTGCTGTAGAAATGTTGAGTGCTGTAGAAGTGCATAAGTGCTGTAGTAGTGTGTGAGTGCTGTAGAAGTGTGTGAGTGCTGTAGAAGTGCGAGAGTGCTGTAGAAGTGTGCGAGGGCTGTAGAAGTGTGCGAGGGCTGTAGAAGTGTACGAGGGCTGTAGAAGTGTGCGAGGGCTGTAGAAGTGTGTGAGTGCTGTAGAAATGTTGAGTGCTGTAGAAGTGCATAAGTGCTGTAGTAGTGTGTGAGTGCTGTAGAAGTGTGCGAGGGCTGTAGAAGTGCATAAGTCCTGTAGAAGTGCATAAGTGCTGTAGAAGTGCATAAGCGCTGTAGAAGTGCACAAGTGCTGTAGAAGTGTAGAAGTGCACAAGTGCTGTAGAAGTGTATGAGTGCTGTAGAAGTGCATAAGTGCTATACAAATGTGTGAGCGCTGTAGACGTGCGTTAGTGATGTTTCTGAAAACCACTGGTTACAGAAGATTTGTCTTTGACTACAGTAGTTGCAAGTATGAGCCTACAGTGGAGTATATGATGTGAACACTGTTCAATGTAGTAGTAGTAGTAGTAGTAGTAGTAGTAGTAGTAGTAGTAGTAGTACTGTTTTAGCCCAGGTGACCATGGGTGATAATGGCAAGATGGACATGCCCAAAGGTAGCAAAAACAACAAAATTCAGAAGCCAGCACCCTTTTCTCAGAAGCCAGAATTATTTTCCCTGCAAAATAAAGGCTAAAATCTTGAACAGAACAGTGTTCATCAACGACCGAGATCTGTGGAATAAATTAATTAATAAATCACACAAACCATATAGTTTTAAGTTGAAACTATCATCATACTGTGAGGGGGATGAGAGGTCTTGAGGTATGGTGTCCGCCTCGAGTGCTGGAGGTCCCGGGTTCAGGCCCCGGTGAGGACCAGGATTTATTTAAAAAATCCACCTGGACTTCCAGTAATTTCCCCTGGTCTCTGGGTAGTGAGATCGGACGCCCGTGTGTATTGTTGCGCACGTAAAAAATCCCTTGGCAGTTGGAAATTGAAAAAGAGTAGCCTAACGGCGCTGCCTGGGCAAAATTTTGAGTTAAAAATCTACCCACAGCATTTCAGGATCCTCGCCGATGCAACGGAGTTCGTGCATTGAGCTGAGTTTCTCCAAACTCAGGTTTGAGTTAGGAGGAAAACTGAGCACTTATGGGTTAAACCATGTGCCGTGATGTTGATCCAACGACTAAACGACTATACTGTGAGTTCTGATAATTACCATGGCATCTTCGATAGGTAAACAGAAGTGTACGCAGTATTTCATTAGATAACACAAGCACAAATAAGGAAGTAGCTGTGTATTTTTTCAAGTACCCTTCTGAATTTTTCAATTTTCTTTCATACACAGTTGAAGAATGAAGTGCTTACCAGGATTTTCATTGAATGTCAAAAGGAAAGTACTCGAATGTTATACCTACCGTGTTCAACTGTATGGCAGTGAGTTATGGAACATGAACAAACAAAACTAGAAACAGCTAGAGGTAGGGGCCGTGTTGGGTGGTTTTTGAGAGAATGTACTTTGCACAACCAGAGTTAGTTGATTGATTGATTGATCTAGGAACCGACATAACCGGGGCATTCCCATAATCGATCCGTCCCCATCAGCAGCCAGAGAAGAGTTCCAACACTAATAGTACCAGTAGCAATCTGATTATATGTCCGTCTCACCTTTCCTCTGAGCGTTGATCGTCGGCCAGATCCCCTCATAACCCCTCGCTGTCGCATTCTTGCCAGACCATGGTGAATCATTTGCTCCTCCGAGGTGTACACATGCTCTCACAAGGTCGCAACCACATCTGCTCATCAATACTCCACCAAGTTTTGCAGAGCCAGCCAATCTGTCTGCCTGTTCATTCCCCAGCACACCAGCATGCCTCGGAGAAAAGATCCAGACAATGCTTGTCACCCGTGACTTCCGAAGCGAAGCAAGCCACTCTGCACGAAGCTTGCCTGTCTTCACCCTACTCAGCATGCTTTCTGAGTCAGTTACAATCATGATGTGTGTGTGTGTGTATCGTATTCTCCCATCCAGCGGAAAGCTGCACTCACCGCCTCCACTCTTAAGCTAGATGTTGTGGTATCATATGCCAGGCTCTCCTGCACCAAACGTCGACCATTGGCTTTTGCTAAGATCCCCCAGCAACCAGAGTAACTAACAACACTTGCTTAGTTAATTGTAATTAGTATTACTCAAGTCTAAGGCAAATAGAACATTATATTATATTATCATGATTATGCCCAACTGTAAGAACGTGTTCTTTGGTTATATATAATGAGAAGAGGGACACGCCCAGAGAAACTATTCTTGGTGGTTCAAAACTATGGCATGAAGAAATATCAATAGAAAGAATTGATCCAGAAAAGAACAGTGCTCTGAACAACAACGACCGATATCTGTAGAAATGAATACATTCTGCGCCAGTTTGCAGGGCACATGATGATGAATTTTAATACAATCCACACGGTCCATATAATTCATTATATTTGTAAGTTGAAACTATCACCAAACTGTAATGTATTCTATTGATAACTATGTCATCCTCGACACGAAAACATCAGTTTTCGCTGTATTTCACTAGATAAAGCAGACACAAATACGGAAGTAGATGTGTATTTCCTTAAAGTACCCTTCTAAATTCTCGCATTTTTCTGTCAAACACAGTCGAAGAACGAAGTGTTTACCTGGGGTTGAGTGGCCTGGTTTCGTGTCGTGCTTACTACAGTACACGACACATGTGTCAACGTTTAACATTATCACACAGTACATCGATATTTACCTGATCGAAGTATTATCAACCGGGACAAAAATCAACGAAAATATGCTTGGACAGAAAGTAAGTATACTAATCCAACAACTTGGGATACAACAATCGGACAAAATATGGGGGTCACGATTATCCAGTGACAACAGGAAAGTTGTCTTAGGTGATCACATTTAATTGGCTGGAGCGCCACCACGTGGGCAGGTGACATTTCCGCGTTCAAATATTAGGGTATATAACCGCGACCAGGAGTGTTTCAGTCCCAAATAAAATAAACGCCAATCACGTAATTGACAAGTGTGAAAAGACGCCATAACTAGTAAATACGATTACATAGAACACAATAGCATATATGAATATAAATCAAGTTCCATACATGACAAGAAAAATCATCATCATTTTTATGTAGCAGGTCCTTTGCAGAACCTTGCTCAGGGCCCGCCGGTAATATTCTTGGTCTCTTTCCAGTTTCTCTGATTCACATAAAAGTCGACACTTTTAACAATTTTTAACTGATTCGTGTGTTCATGTTCAATGTATCTTTGATGTCTTGTGTCCGCTTTCTTGCTGATCGATCCATATCTTTTCTTTCAGAAACAAAGCCTTCCATGATATTCTTTCTAAACCACTATACTATAAAATGACACAAAGTAGTGCAGCTTTACATAACAGAATTACGACACATACAGGACGTTGCGGAGATTAGCCTAAACCACTGAATGAATCATGAGAAAACGAGAAGTAAATTGTGAGCTTTACTAGAATAAGATGTGGGACGCAGAGGTGTTTCCAAGGCACCAGGGCTGGGTTCTATACAGGCCAAGGCCTATTGACGCGTCCTCGCCGAGCGTCCTGGGCAACAGGTTCCTTCGGGGTCCTGGCTAAAGTCAGTAGGATCGTTGATTCATCTGAAGTCGGAGAGTGTCTGCCTGTACGGCGAGGAACCACCAGTCTGCACACCAATAAGCCAGACATGGGACAACGGATACTCACACAAACCTCAGGTCCTATATGACATCACACTGATGTTGGACAACAGGATGTCTTCATCCGACATACAGGACTTCACGCTGGAGATCACAGCCAGCGAACACAAGCAAGCAAGCAGAATAAGATGTTTTTTTTTTTTTGGTTCGCATATTCTTTACAGGACATCGCTGTCAACATCAGCAGCTTTAAGCTGATTGTTGATTTCTTGGCAAGATTACGCTCAGTAGTCTGCCATTGCTTTCTGAGCGACCGGCTCACACACCCTGTAGGCCTAAGTCACCAACGCGGCGAGAACCGCCACCGATTCTGGCGCAAGTTACGTTACGTTCCTCACGTGGAAATACGAGATTACAAAGAAAGTCGCTAACCCCTAGGCCAGAGACACCGGCAGAATAAGATTACCAGTAACAGAATGGATGCTGCGGCTACAACCTTCGTCAGCACAGAATAAACAAACAGAAACCGACACAATTACATGAAAGACACTACATGAAAATATACAAGTTATTTATATGTATCCTTGTTGTGGTTGGATACGTCTAACATACGATAAGCGCCTATGATGACTTGCAATGGAGTGACTTGGGGTGTTAACAAACCATTGACTAAAGACAAAGTGTTTCAATTTCCATTACACGGTGCTGTCTTTGAGCCAGTTTTCTTGTAAAATGTGAACATTTGTATTCTCCTTGATCCAAGGTATTCCACAAAACTGGACATTCATGTTCAAAAGCTCCAATTTTTGCTTGTTTTGTTTTTGTTTAGTGATTGCGACATGATCCATAATGCGACTCACGCTCTGTGTTGCAACAAGAAATACGCTGTTTGTTGTTGTTTTTTGTTTCGTGCCGTAGGCTCTTAATACTGTTTAACTTCTGCATTGCTAGGCCAGTCGCCTTCTGACTCCTTGTGAAGAGTGTTTGATTATGAAACCAAGATATTCAAAGCTTGTGACATTTTCAATTTCTTCACCGTTTATAGTACGAGGGGAAGTTAATAAGTAAGTCACAAATAGCTGTAGAAAAATAACTAAATATGATAACAACTTGACACCAGTTTATTTTTATACATGCATTGTCCTTTTATTTCTCAACATAATTTCCACCATCATTTATGCACTTATCCCATAGTTTTATCAGTCCTCCCAAACCGGCTGCATAGAACTGCGTGCTCTGTTTTCTAAACCACGTTTTCACTTCATATTCAACTTCGGCGTCATTCGCGAAATGTCTCCCGCCAAGATGAGTTTTCAGTGGACCAAGAAGGTGGAAATCGCTAGGGGTTAAGTCGGGGCTGTAAGGTGGATGTTCCAGAACTTCCCACCTTAGTTGGTTCATTTTCTCCTGAATTAATTGAGCCGTACGAAAATAGAGCACGCAGTTATATGCAGCAGGTTTGAGAAGACTGATAAAACGATGGGATAAGTGCATCAATGATGGTGGAAATTATGTTGAGAAATAAAGGGACAACGTATGTATAAAAATAAACTAGTTTCAAGATATTATCATGTGTAGTTATTTTTCTACCGCCATTTGTGACTTACTTATTGACTTCCCCTCGTAATTTGACATGTAGTTTTGTCTGTGGACACAAATTTCTTTAAATATATTTTTTTAATCTTCGTTGTAGTTTTTGAAAGACATGAATAACTTTTGTAATCTCTTTCCACTGTTTGAGAGGAGGATTGTGTCATTTGAGTATCTTAATTCTGGAGTTGGATTTCCACGAATTGTGACTGGATCAAAATTGTTATTTCTCATTACATTGTCTGCATAGATGTTGAACAAATATGGAGAAATAATACAACCCTGTCTTACTCCAGATTGCACCTTGAACCATTTTGATGTTTCACTGGCTACCATTACAATTGCTTGTTTTTGGTGATCTAATCTTTCAAGTTAATCAAATCGGTTGGAGACGCCATATGAGTCACGAGATTCCACAATTTCTGATGTTGAATACAGTCGAAGTCTTTATCGTTATTTATGAAACAAATATGAAGATCAACATTGTACTCTATGTGTTTATCAACAATTGTTCGCATATTAAAGATAGTGTCTTTCGTTCCTCTGCCATATCTAAAACATGGATGTACTTCTTGTAATTCATATCATAACGTCCTCTCAACTCCCTTCGTAATGATTTGCAGGAGTGTCTTGCTATAACACACAGTATGGGACGCAGAGGTGTTTCCAAGGCACCAGGGCCGGGTTATATACTGGCCAATACCTATTGACGCGTCCTCGTCGAGCGTCCTGGGCAACAGGTCCCTTCGGGGTCCTGGCTAAAGTCAGTAGGATCGCCGATTCCTCCGAAGTCGGAGAGTGTCTGCCTGTACGGCAAGGAACCACCAGTCTGCACACTAATAAGCCAGACATGGGACAACGGATACTCACGCAAACTTCAGGTCCTGTATGACATCACACTGATGTTGGACAACAGGATGCCTTCATCCGACATACAGGACTTCGCGTTGGAGCTCAAGCCAACGAACACAAGCAAAGCAACGCACAGCATTAGTGATCTGTCAGCGCAAGCCAGATTTGTGCAAACAGAAAGACATGATAGTCAGCTTAAAATTACCGTGGTAGACAATTGACATTACTGTGTGAACACGTGCATATTTCAGCTTGAAGGATTTATCTAGTTAATTTACTTTATGTTGTGCGAATTCTGCAGTATGTACCTGATGAGATGCAGCGAAATATGCCAGGCAATAAATCGTGCAATCTATTGTTTCTGTCTTCGTTATTAAAGATCACTGGCTCCCTAAACATTTTTACGGCGAGCTGCGTTGTGGTAAACGCTTCCAATGCGGCCAGAGAAAACGCTTTAAAGACACTGAAAATCTCACTGAAAGCTTTTGAAATTCAACTTGACACCTGGGAGACTGCTGCCAAAGACCGTAATTCATGGCGTACATCATTACATAAGAGTGCAGTCACTTGTGAAGCAACCAGGACTGCAAGAGCTGTGAAGAAAAGGCTGGACAGAAGAACAAACTGCAGGAGATCCTCCTGGAACGTCAAGCATTTTTGCCCACATTGTAAAAGAACATTTCGAGCCAAAATAAACGTTATCAGGCATCTTAGAACTCACGGCTCCATACTTTCAACCGCACTGGATGAAATGAATGGTCATGATCATTCTTGATGGACAGACAACACCCAGGCTTTGAATTACCGATCGTACTACCTCCAATGCTAGCTCCGTGGCTATGGCGTTACGGACGCAGTTCATAATTCCGCTTACCAGCGTTCGAAACACAGCTGCGTTGGTTTTGTACGAAATGGTATGGGTGCCGGTCGTTCCAAACTACTGAACGTAAACTTGCCAAGAGATCACAACAGCAAAAAATGCCGGTGTTGACTGCAACGTCCTGTAAAGGATATGCAACTAACTTTTTTTTAAAACTTCTTCTTCTTCTTCTTCTTCTTCTTCTTCTTCAGCATTCCGAGCCATTGAGGTTCTTTGCTGCAAATACAATCTGTCTCCATTCGTCTCTCTGGTGGACCTTCTCTTGCCAGTCGTTGATTCCAAGTGCTTGTAGGTCTGTATGTATATTATCTCTCCACCGCCTTCTTGGTCTACCTCGGGGTCTACGGTCATTTATTTCCTGAGTGTAAGCGAGTTTTGTTTCCCTATTATCTTCCATTCTTTCTATATGCCCCAGCCATTGTAGTCTATTAGCCTTCATGATACCAGTGATTAGCGGGGACTTAAACAAATCATAAATGTCTTTGTTACTTCTTCTTTTCCACTCTCCACTTTGTGTATCCCTAATGGGTCCAAAGATGCGTCTTAAAATTTTGTTCTCAAAGGTTTGTAACAAGGCTTCGTCTCCTTTCGTTGTACTCCAGGTTTCAGAGCCATACAGCACAACTGGTCTGATCAGTGTTTTGTATATTGTGATTTTGGTGTTACGAGATAGCGCCTTTGATTTTAGTAGATGTTGTAGTGCATAGTATATCTTATTTCCAGAGTTGATTCTAGTTTGTATTTCTTCCCTTATGATGTTGGAGCAGTTGAAGATTGTACCCAGGTATTTGTATGTTTCCGTTCTTTTAATGGTCATATTATCTATTTGTATGTGGCCAGAGTTTTTAGCCATTCCGTCTCTTGAAATTACCATATATTCTGTCTTATCTTGGTTGATAACCAGCCCCATCTGTTGGGCTTTTTCCTTTAAGTGAGTCAATATTTCTAATGTCTTTTGTTCACTTTGCCCTATAATATCTATATCATCTTTTTTTAAAACTATCTCCAATAAATGTTCTGGTTATGTTTCATCGCTGTCATATTATCTGGCATAGTTTCAAACATTTCTCAAAAGTGATGCATCCGTCTGTCCAATATATCTGTACTTTTTGTTACAGTATTTGAATAACGAAGACACAAACCTTAGCATGTACGATTTATTGCCTGGCATATTTCGCTGCATCTCGTCAGGTACATACTGCAGGTGTCACAGTATTGTTATCTGTGCGGTCTCCCTGGCGAAGGTGTTAAGGGAGGCACCTAATCAGTTAATGGGTGGATCTTAATATAAAAAGGTAAGATCAGGAAATTGGAATTGTGATTTCAATGAGAAAGGACAAATACAGAATAGAGTAAATAAAGACATACAATAATAAGTATGGTGCGAATTCACAATAACAAGTCGCAGACGAAAAGCAAACCAGTGATCTGCACTAAGGGAATAGGCAGATAACTTAGTTTCATCATCACAAGAGTTGTCTTCCACTGTCTCATCAAACTCCCGCAAGCATTTTAATTATTTTTTTTTTTCGAATTTCCTCATCCTGGCCTTTGACTGTCCCCAATCTAACTACAAGACAGCAGGTTTGTGTCTCTCCTCGACAGGTCCCTGCCCTTTGACCTGTCCGACATGGAAGATCCCACCAGTCACCAGTAGCTGAGCTACCATCGGCATAGAGTTTGGGGGTTATTGGAGCACGACAGCCCCTCTTCACTTCATGGTGGATATATATATATATATATATATATAAGTTGTGGATCTATAAGTTTGACGACCCGGCAAAGGCCGCACTGTAAGAAAGATCCATAAAAGTGTATGTGGACGGGATTTTACAGACATAAAACTAACTACCGCTTTTATTTGAGTCATTAACATAGAGGTCTGAATGGAAACAATAAAAAAGTTATGTATACGTTTTATATGTATAAACTACATATTTATAAACTACATAGTGTTAACGTACCTATACATTTATGTCTTTCTTGACAGTGTCTCCGTGGGGAAGTGGTTAAGCGGCAAGCCTTGTGCTACGAAGAGTGTAGGCTCTCGTTTTCTGACTCCGTCCTTCGGAGATCCTGGGGGAGCCACGGAGTTCATGCTCTATACGACGCTTTCGTCAGCCCCCCCCCCCCCCCCCCCCAACCCCTTTTTGCGAAAAGAAGACTGCCACATGGGATAGGACCCAGTGTAGTGAAGTCGACCCTCTTGTATTCAAATTAACCCCTTTCTTTCTAAGTATACACATCAGTTGTTGGATAGGGATGGCGCAGGTAGGTCAAAGTAAACAAGTGACGACAACGTAAAAGCCTGAGTTAATACAGAAGTGAAGGGCGTGTGGATGAATGGTAGAAGGGCCAGTGAAATCAATTCACTTTTGCGAAGTGATTGGGTCAGACAAATAAGCATAAAGGTGGAAAACACAAACGAGAAAAGAAGTTGTAGATGGTTTTGTCATTGTTCTCGCTTGTGATAAACTATGACCTTCTTTTCCGACGTCAACCTGAATATATTTAAAGATAGCTCTACTGCAAAATGGAGGTTGTTGACATCTCTGTCCTGCAATGAACCCAATTAAGACCAATAGCGCCCGATCTTTCCATCAAATTTAGGATATTCTGGCAGTAAATTGGGCTACCATTTGATCAGTTTCACAGTTACATTAAACAGTTTTTAACAAGTTTGTTTGCATATCTTTTACAGGATGTCGCATTCAACCATCACAATATTTAGGTTGTTTGTGATTTCTAGACAAGTTTACGTTGAGTAGTTTGTCATTGCTTTCTAAACGACCGGCACTCATACCATTGTTACCGGTAAGGTTAATCCGGTCAACAAATGCCTGCAGAAGTAGGATGTGTCGGCCTAACGGTGCAAGAACGCAGCTCTGATGTAAACAGGCACAGGGCAATCACGTCCGAAGAAGAAAAAAAAAACAACTCCGGATGAACGCAGAAGAAGAAGATGCCAGGCATTGTTATAAAAACTAACGCAAGCTGTCTGCTTCCAAATCTCCCGCAGCTGTGTTTCGAACGCGGTATGCGGGATTATGAATTGCGTTCGTAATCTTTTAGCCACACAGCCGGCTACATAAAATTTACCCAAACCCATACCAAAACTAGCTGTTGTGTTCTGCACGGAGAGTAAAGATGACTATTTGTTAACTTCTGTGCAATTTATAACATTAAAAAATAAAAAATGACCAATTTAGGCGCCTTAAGCCGTATTTAGCTAATAAGTGGCAGATCTATATTTGTATAGAGTATAGACCAAGCTCGGTGAATAACATGGTCAGTATGACTCTTTATGACTCTCTATGATTCTTTAGTTCCATGGACATCTCCCGCTGCCGATCTTAGGCTGTCTCGACCGAGTGGCCCAGCGCAATTTATTAATTGTGCTCAATCTTCAAAACCGAAATAACGAAAACACCAAATAAATCAACTTTATTATTGCTCGCTGGACTTTAGGCCTAACCAGATCGAGAAGACCTGATCATTCGGGGCCACATCGATTGACGGGTGTAATTCGTGTCGATCGGGCAAAATTTGAGCTATAGCCTACAATGGGTGACGTGATATTCTAGTATAATAATTTGGTTGCGTCTAGCGTGAGTCACGTTGTCAGTGGTTGCACACCCGCCTCCGATGCCAGTGATCCGGAGTTCGATCCCGGGTCCAGTCAGGGATATGCACTACTGACGAGCTCAAACGAGAGCGAAACTCGAGTCTAGTGCTTCCAATCTGACGTGGACAAGGCTCAAGGTTCGTACCGGAATACGTTGCCAGTAGTGGGTTGTGCTCAATCTTCAAAATTTATTAATTAATCTGCCATAATGCGGATTCGAACACACGACCAGCGGGCCGGCAGGCATTTTTGCGACAGCTGCACCCAAACGTTTTAGCCTCACTTTAAGCTTTGCATGTTGCATGGCCTTGGCAGGGCGTCGCGATCAAGTACCAGCCCCAACCTCAGGTTGATTTACTTGGTAACTTTACGTTCAGTAGTTTGTTGTTGATTTCTGAACGAGAAGGCAACGCTGAACTCCGCCTGACCGGTGTAAGGAATGAACCCTGTACCCCGCAGTAAACACCGGAAGTTTAAACACAAGGGCATTAAGTGTAATACTGGAGGTCTGCATGGACGAGTCGATAATGCGCTTGTTCTTAAACTTCCGGTGTGCTGATGCCGAGATAGCGGGTTCAACTCCTACACGGGTCAGATGGACTAAAATATTGACTTCTCGTCCTTGAAATTGGGGACGTAAATTGCAAATACTCCTGAAGTCGGAGTCGGTTCGCCTGATAACGAGGGATAATGGTAATAGGGAAAGCTAATTTATAAGCAAAATAAATTCAATTCACTAGAAGTAGTGGGACGCAGAGGTGTTTCCAAGGCACCAGGGCCGGGTTATATACTGGCCAAGACCTATTGACGCGTCCTCGTCGAGCGTCCTGGGCAACAGGTCCTTTCGGGGTCCTGGCTAAAGTCAGTAGGATCGCCGATTCCTCCAAAGTCGGAGAGTGTCTGCCTGTACGGCGAGGAACCACCAGTCTGCACACCAATAAGTCAGACATGGGACAACGGATACTCACGCAAAACTCAGGTCCTGTATGACATCACACTGATGTTGGACAACAGGATGTCTTCATCCGACATACAGGATTTCGCGTTGGAGCTCAAGCCAACGAACACAAGCAAGCAAGCAAGCACTAGAAGTAGTATTACGTGTATGAATCTCGTTTGATTTTAAAGCGAGTGAAAAAAAAATAAATAAATAAAAGTTTAATACTTTCTGGCTTCTTAGTGTATTGGGGCTGGCTACCTCTTGATGTAGAAAAATACAACCATAAAAACCAATCAAGCATGACCAAGTCACATAAAGAAGCAAGAATTGCTCAGCCAACCAAGAGGAACGGACGCTTCTTGCAGACGAGAACTGACCGGCGCGGGGGAAAGCCGCAAGGAGTCCATGGCGCTGATTACATTTCTTTCATCTCGAACATTCTTCAGAGTTGGCACCTGGAATGTTAAAGTTATGTAAGAATTAGGAAAGACAGCACACGTGGTAGAAGAAATTAAATATGATAAGATTGGCATTTTGGGACAGAATCAACAATGTAGAGCTTATGGTGAGAATTAAACACATTCCAGTGAACCTAGAGGTGAGGAAAAGACGCAGGCGATCGGGGGAGGGAGCGGGGAGGATGATATTAATTGTTTATTTTACAAAAACCGGGGGAGGGAGCGGGGAGGATGATATTAATTGTTTATTTTACAAAAACAGAGTCAGGCCGTGAAACGAACCAATTCTGCACAAGCCAAGGGCGCACGTCGTAACCCGTAAGTCAACGTCCAACAAATGTAAATTCAAACTGAACCTAAACAAAGAGAGATAAATCATGGCGTCGAATTACTGCGGACACATTTTGTCGAGAAAGCAAAGAGAACGCGGCAAAATACAATGGGAAAAGGTTCAGTGAAATGTGCACGGATAACCGTAATAATAGCATAGCAGTATTTGTTTTAAATTGATCAGTGGTTTGTTGTAAACAATCGTGACTAAACTTCACCAAGGATTTTATATTACAAGTAGGTTTTGTTTGCAAACGTAGTACACGAGCACTTTCAACTGCCTGCACCAAGGCTAAGGTGTTACGGACGCAGTTCGCAATCCCGCATACCTGCGTTCGAAACACAGTTGCAGGCGATTTAGCAGCAGACCGCCTTGCATTATTTTTTTTTAACGAAATGGTAAGGGTGCCGGTCGTTCAGAAAGCAATGGCAAACTACTGAACGTAAACTTGCCAAGAGATCACAACGGCAAAAAACAAAACAAAACAATGCTGGCGTTGACTGGAACGTCTTATAAACGATACGCAGCTAAATTTTAGTGTATCGCTATCAGTGCATCGGCTATGTTATGTAATGTTGAACCTTTTGAACGACGTCTCAGCATACCAGGTACTCTCATGCATACTCAGTCCTCCGATACACCGGCCATGCCAAAGTATTTCTTCTCACAGTTTCCATGAGGAGTTGGTTATGATATTTCCTCTTTTCCCTGGGAAGGTTAACCCGGTCAACAAATGCCCGCAGAAGTCGGATGTGTCGGCCTAACGGCGCAAGAACGCAGCTCTGCTGTAAACAGGCACAAAGCAGTCACGTCCGGAAAAAAAAAACTGTGGATGAACGCAGAAGAAGAAGAAGATATTTCCTCTTTTGACCTCGAAGACAGCGTTGACTTGCTTACAAGGTCTCACTCTCAAATAGTGTAGTCTGTACAGCATTAAAGTCTCGTTATTATCTGCAAGCCAAGTCCATAATACATTGATTATAAGAGACCCATCTATTATTCTTCACACAGATGCAGGCCAAACAGACATCGCTCGGCTTGTCCCCGCCGGTTTCCCGGTCTTCTCTTTATTCATGCATTATTTGCCAACTGGCTGCTCGTTCATTACCTTGTAATCCTACATGTCCGAGTGCACACATCTAGGGGAGTAATGTTCAGCGCTATCCCCGACTGTTGTCTACCCATTCGGAGCGGAGATTGTTGGATGCGATTTTCTGTTATATCTTCATGAAGTCTGGTCTGGTTGTCGCTTGCGTGGCTGCCTGTTCTGATGCCAAAGTGCTCTGGTTTCCTCCTATAAGTCCTACATGTAAAATTTCAACACAGTACACAGACTCGGTAGGACCAACGAGTGTTCAAACATGGGTATACCGGAAGTACTCATTATCATCATCTTCATGTATCATGCCGAAAATGCTTTGTGTTTTCGTTCCCATTTTTCAAAGATTCGTTCCAAATGCTTTGAACACAATGCCAGCATTCTTCCATACTCACAGCATCTACTAGTTGAGTTGTTGAGCTGAGTTAAGAACCGACATCACTGCACTCAGGACATTCCCATACGTGCTCAGTCCCCTCTTTCAACAGCCAGCGAAGAGTCATACTACTAATTCGTTTCCAACGCTATCTGATTAAAAGTTCTTCTGGTCTTCCCTCTGTTTTGAGATTCTTCCAGAACCCCTGCCGATCCCCCGCAATCTCATTCTTTCCACATATGGGTTCTCAATCTGTTCTTCCACCTTCTCCACCTGGTCCCACAAGCGCACGACCACCTCCCCCTTGTCCATAGGCACAGCATCTACTAACTATTTTCAGAACTATTAGAGATTGTGAACATAAAACTGTTCACTTGTTTCTTGATTTCTGAGATATCCTATATTGCACTGATTTCTCTGCTTATATGATGTTGTGTATCTCTTGAGTTTCACTTAATGTTACTTGTCAGTTGGTGGTGATCTGCTTGTATATCAGCAGCTCTAAAAGCGTTTACGTCATGTAGAGGTGATCTGAAAATTCTTCTTAATATAAATATGGTCAATTTGGTTTTCTGTACTGTGGTCCGGTGATATACACATTAATAAACCCCTGCATTAATTAAATTTTGTGTTATTTTCTAGACAATGTTATGTTCTGTAGATTGACATTGCTTTCTAACAGGCCGACGCGCATGTTTTAAAATTAATTTAGTTGCATGTCTTTCACAGGACGAAGCAGTCAACCCCAGCGTTTTGTCTGTTCGTGATTCCTGGGCAAGTTTTACGTTCAGTAGTTTGCCTTTGCTTTTTGAACGAACGAATCCCGTCCATTATCCCTTATCCGACGCTCAAAAAAAACGTGAAAATCAACACAAAGCGGACTGCTTTCAAATCGCCAGCATCTGACTTCGAACCCTATATTTGGGTATTGTGACAGTGCCATGAGCCTTGCCAACACGCGTAAGTGTTCATGTCTCTCCACAGATCTCGGTCCTTGGTATTCTGGGTTAACTCTGCTGAAGATATCCCTTCATGTCACCGTCTCAATCACACAGCATCATTTCTCTCATCCTGTCTCTGCCTCTTTTCTCACTGATCTTTCCAGTCGTCACGATGTACTCCAGTGCCTCTCTTCTCAACGCAATAACCAAAGAATGCTATTTGTCTCTTTCTAACTAATAGGTTTTTCATGTACATTCCAAGATTCACTGCCAGAACTAGTTTTGCTGTATGGCAGTGAATCTTGGAATGTAAATGAACAAATTAAGAAGAAATTAGAAGCAACAGAGATGTGGTTCCCGAGACGAATTTTGCGAATTCCTTGGACTGCCAGAGTAACTAACAACGACTGCCTGAAACAGGCTAATGAAACTAGAACATTATAATATATACAACAATAAGAAAGAGACAAACATCTTTCTTCGGTCATGTGATGAGAGGAGAGCCATTGGAGAACATTGTAACAACTGGAAAGATCGAGGGGAAGAGAGGCAGAGGCAGACCAAGAGAAATGATACTGGATGGATTGAAACGGTGGCATGGAGGAATATCAGCAGCAGAATTGATCCAGAAAACCAAAGACCCAGATCTGTGGAGAGCCATGAACGCCTACCCCAACTGGCAGGGCACTTGATGATGATGATGAATAGTTTCTTGTAGTGCATCTTACGATAAGTAAATTAAATATTTAAAAATGCGCGGACGATTATTTATTTCACAATAGTAAAACCAGGTTACTCTCTTAACGCAAACCAGCGCAGAAACTCCTTCCAACCATGGTGAAAATCAATGTTTGACCTGGAGCGGCAGCTGATTATCTGTCTAGCAGACTTCACTTCCGCCACGCTAATGGAGTTGCAACGGCTCGGAGAATCTTGGTGAAAGTTCAAAACACAAGTCGACTTTCTGTTGATCACTGTACATTTTAGTTCACACACCACCTCAGCATGAAAAGTAAATATACATGGGAAATGAGATATTGTATTAATTATAAATAAACCACCAGATAATCACAATTAATCATTGATTTATTATTGAATTATTCTACGTTTTTCATCACAACATCATGAATTATGTTTTGAGTGAAGTTCAAGTAGCAGTGTTTTGTTTACACATCGAAAGACATTTTAAGATGATAGAATTTCACCCCAGTCTGCTCATTTTACACCTCCGAAAGCTTGAAACCCAATAACATATTTGTAAACTGTCATATTTGTTATCATTTTGTTTGAAACAAAATGGTGAAATCAAAACAAATAATTAATTATTAATTTTAAAAAGAAGCGGAAATGTAAACAATCAATAAATACTTAATTAAATAAAATAGTAAAATAGGTTGAACAATGTGTTGCATGGCATTCAATTTCATATTTCGCTGCATCTCGTCAGGTGCATACTATACTGCAGAGTTAGATATATGAAGTGAATAGATAAATCCTTTTCTGGTTGAAATACATACCACACATAATCACTGATAATAATTAATATTGTCCACACTCCAAGTGTGGGGCTTTTATTTATCCACCTGACACAGTTATTAACACATTACACAATCTATTGTTTATGGCTTCTTGTTTAAATTAACAAAGGGAGTTGATATAATTATTATTACTGTTTTATTTATTTTCAAATGCTGGGATCAAAACTCCAACCAAAATTACTCTTAACATTGGAATGGTGGATGGTGCCACTTACAAGTCACATTTGTAAACTTTAAAGAAAACTCACATAACACTTCAAACATGTGGTGAGGCGAAGGTAGTTGCTGGTGTTGCATTCTAACGCCATGGCCAAACCACTTGATCTTCTGTCTTTCAATAAATGTGGCACAGGGTGTTGATCCCACTGTCTGTCTAATAACAGTATTTTTTACTCGGTCTTGGATTGTTAAGTTGGCAGCTCTCCTCAGGCATCTCATCTCATCTTACATGCATTTGATAATTAATAATTGGCAGAGTCAGCATCCATTCTTATATGTTTTATTTACAGCACACTGCAGTACTTAACAGCACACACACTGTTGACTGCGCATACCTTCCGTGAGTCATGCAGAAAACAAACCCATAAATGTTAGAGGGAAACAATAGCTTCAGTTAGTTGTGCTGTTTCATTGACATTAGAAACAATTCTTTACCCACTTTTATGCAAATATAGTGTTTTGGTTTTTACCCATTTGTTAACAGGGCCCATCAGGAAAGCAAAGAATAGTAACACTGTCACCTGCCATACATGTCATAAGTTAAAAAGTTAGCTGCATATCCTTTACAGGATGTCACAGTCAACATCAGCATTGTTTGCTGTTGTGGTCTCTTAGCAAGTTTACGTTCAGTAGTTTGTCTTTGCTTTCTGAATGACTGGCACCCATACTATTTCGTAAAAAAACCAACGAAAGTCTGCTGCCAAATCGCCCGCAGCTGTGTTTCAAACTTGGGACTGCAGGATTATGAATGGCGTTCGTAACCCCTTCGCCACGGAGCAAGCACATGTCATAAGAGGTGACTAAATAAATAGACCATCCTTATTGTCTTCTTCTGCTGTCATTTATCCATCATTAGAGCATAGGCCCTCAATCAACTTACACCAAGCTGTGTAAGTTGCTTTTATCCAATCAGCCATACTGACCTCCCTATAGAGATATTAACACAAGAATACATAAAGCAGAATTGACTTTCAAAGCACTGGGAATATTTAGAAACTAAAATAGTTTTGCTCATACCTTTGCTGTCTTCTGCAACTCCTTCCTCCTTGTCCCTCTTATTATTCATCTCTAATTCTCTTCTCTGTGCATTTTTAAGTAGGGCATCGTTGTCAACACCAGCACTGCTGTTGTTGTTGTCTTGGCAAGTTTACAGTTAGTAATTTGCCTTTGCTTTCTGAACGACCGGCTCCCATACCAAGACATTAAAACCTAGTGCAACATGGTCTGCTGCCAAATCAGTTGCAGCTGTGTTTCAAACGCAGGTAAGCGGAATTACAAACCACGCCAGTAATGCCTTTGCCACGGAGACGGCATAAGAAAGAATCCAAATTAATATTTATGTTCAAGGTGAAATAGTTAACTCTTTATACTTATGATCAGTAATGATTCTGATATTTCTGTTCACAGGATGAATGTGAGATGGACATAGCTATATCATCTTTGTTGGTTTGGTTTATGTTAAAACATACATTTGGCTCTGACGTATCAGCAATACATGGTGAGACTTGTGTGATGTTTCTGTGGTTGTTATGGTCATGTAATGTAAGTTGTCATTTTAGGATGTACATGGTGAATCTTGTGTGATGTTTCTGTGGTTGTTATGGTCATGTATTGTAAGTTGTCATTTTAGGATGTACATGGTGAATCTTGTGTGATGTTTCTGTGGTTGTTATGGTCAAGTATTGTAAGTTGTCATTTTAGGATGTACATGGTGAATCTTGTGTGATGTTTCTGTGGTTGTTATGGTCATGTATTGTAAGTTGTCATTTTAGGATGTACATGGTGAATCTTGTGTGATGTTTCTGTGGTTGTTATGGTCAAGTATTGTAAGTTGTTATTTTAGGAAGTACATAAAGAGAGTTGATGTATGTGGCTTCAGGGGTTCCTAAATGCAGTTGAACAGTCCCTCAACATACCTAGTCGAGAGGTTGCAGGTGGTTTGAGTGGTTTGAAAGGAGACTGTTTTGCGTTGATTTTGACATTATGAGGCGCCTGTCATTCAGCAAGCAATGGGAAACAACTGAACATAAAATTGCCTAGTAAATCACAAATAGCCAGTAAATGCTGAGGTTGATTGCAACATCCTGCAGAGGACATACAACTAACCTTTAACACAAAGGGAGAAGTATTGTGAGCTGCAAATATTTTATATGCAAATATTGCAGCCTGTATAACTATTTAGCCGGCTTCCTGGCCTAGAGGTTAGTGACTTTTCTCCGTAATCTCGTATGCTCTCGTAAGTAATGTGACGACGGTGAGAATCAGCAGTGGTTCGAATCGCCTCGGTAACTTACGGGGTATGTGAGCCGGCCGCTCAGAAAGCAATGGCAAACTACTGAGCTTAATCTTGCCAAGAAATCAACAATCAGCTGAAAGATGCTGATGTTGACAGCGATGTCCTGTAAAGGATATGCAAACATTTTATTTTATTTTATAACTATTTAAGGAGCCATTGTAGTTTTGTGAACTTCTTCCTCTTCTTCTGCGTTCATCTGGAGAGTTTTTTCGGACGTGATTGCGTTGTGCCTGTTTACAGCAGAGCTGCATTCTTGCACTGTTAGGCCGACACATCTGACCATCTGGGCATTTATTGACCGAGTTAACCTTCCCGGGGGTTTGGTAGGACGTTTGACTCGCACTGTGGTGGTGTTAGCCTCCATCCCAGCTGGCCCATTTATAACAGCCGAAGACATCCCGGTCAGCCCTGAAGGGAAGGCAGGGGCAAACAGTGGGCATACTCCGCTATCTTAGGAAGCTTCCATAATTGCAGAGCCGACACATAGCGCTCTGGTACTCGGCTCACTCACGCTGTAAACACTTGGTTCAGTGAGCAACCACAGTCCTTTTTTGTGGATGGCATTCGCCACCTGCCTAAGCAATGGGATGCTTGCCTGAATGCCTACGGCGACTTCTTCTGACCACCCATGGTGCATAATTCATTCAAAATGAATGCTTTGTTTAATTCTACCACACCTGTTAATGTTTCTTTCATGCTTTTGTAATAAAGCCATTGGAACGGGGTTCAAATGAACACCCCTAATACAATTCCAGATTGGTGAATCAGTAACGTGCATATGTGGATTGGTGCCACAGGCAGCAGATTACACGCTCCAAGACTACCCAAAATATGACACATCTAGGCAAACCTACTGGCCTGGAGAAACAACAGTGAAAGATAAACTCTATTCACCATTGAGTGAACTGAGAAAGACAGTAATGTTTATACAAGAGACAACATTGCAGATATAGACAAATTTCAAGTGAACAGAACTACTATTACTACTACTACTACTATAGGATTGAGAGGGGAAGAATATATCATTCTGTTCTTATTTTATAACATTCACACAGTCCAGACTGAAACAAATCAGTTCTTGTGCGAGAATGCTTACTTAGTCAACAAATGCAGAGAAGAAGTCGGATGTGTCAGCCGAAAGACACATCCAAACACAGTAAAAAAAAAGTATTGTTTCGCAAAGAAGAAGAACATACCATAAAGCGTTTTGGGGATACGGTGTTGAGTGTTTTCAATGACTGTCCTGATTCTGCGACTGGCCTAGTAAACCAGCAAGGGATTTTTCATACTGCTCATAGAACCAGAAGGAAGCATAATCAGACTGACCTAAATGGAAACAGACCCGGCAGTGTTAAAGGACAACGAGACAGATCAGCGATTAGATTAAAAATTAAATTAAGCACTCTGAACATTTGCGGTTTTAACAGTAAAGAACTTACAGAAACAATGGAAAAGAGGAAAATTGGACTGATGGGAATAGACACCAGAATAAAAGGGAAAGGATGCAAAAAGATCCACCACAGTTACGTGCTTATCTACTCCGAGTGGAAAAAATAGAAAGGGCAAGACACAGTGTGGGAATAGTTATTAAACCACGGCTATCAAGAAGAATATTAGAAATAAAATATATATATAAGAAAGAATCATAACAGTGAGAATAAAAGAATAGACTACTTCTTCTTCTTCTTCGTTCATCCTGAGTTTTTTTTTTATGTGATTGTGTTGTGCCTGTTTACAGCAGAGCTGCGTTCTTGAGCTGTTAGGCCGACACATCCGACTTCTGCGGGCATTTGTTGACCGTGTTAACCTTCCCGGGGGTTTCTTAGGACGTTTGACTCTCACTGGTGTGGAGTTATCTCCCATTCTAGCTGGCCCATATAGAACAGCCAAAGACATCCTGGTCAGCCCTCAAGGGAAGGCAGGGGCAGACCATGGGCATTCCTCGCCATCCAAGGAGGCTTCCATAATTGCAGAGCCAACACACAGCGCTCTGGTACTGGGCTCACCCAAGGAATCGTCACGTCCTGCACATGGCTGCTTAGCCTCACTTCCGTATATTGGGCCTTCCGTTCACCATAGGCTGTTCTTCCGGAAACCAGAAGAATGCAGTGTGCAGATGACATCCACACAGTGAGCTTTCGACTCGGACTTTCCGCGCAATGGATTTGCTATCCGAGCAATATTCCATTTCATGCCACTAGGACACTTTTTCCACCTTATTTGAAGCCCACACAGTGAGCTTTTGATTCAGACTTTCCACGTAATGGATTTGCTATCCAAGCAATATTCCATTTCGTGCCACTAGGACACTTTTTTCACCTTTTATGAAGCTCACACAGTGAGCTTTTGATTCAGACTTTCCACGTAATGGATTTGCTATCCGAGCAATATTCCATTTCATGCCTCTGGGAGGCTTTTGTAATCGACATACCTGTGGTATGAAGTGTGGCAGTCTGAATACTTCTTCATACACCTTTAAATGTCAACCTGTATGTAGTTAAAGTAAGCTGCGGACAACTTGAGCTTGTTGATATCTCCATAGAGCTTGTCCTCAAATGAAGCAGGTGTGGGCCAAAATATCTTTCTCTGTTCTGCATATATTGGGCAATCCTGCAGCAAATGTTTTGCTGTCATTTTTCCAGTTCGACAATTACATTCATCGGTATCTCCTATTTTTAGTTTATTGAACAAGTAGTATTGAAGATTGCTACTTGTTCTCTTCGGTCGAGTTTGTAATATGCATCATCCTTCTGGTGGCCTGGATGCTCTGATTCCCATTTGGTTTTATAGGTGCTTTTTATCAACCTCTTTGCCTCATTGTAAGTTATGTCTATGTCAGGCTGTGGTAGTCGTCCGCCCTCTTTTGCCAGTCTGTCAGCCTCTTCATTTCCAGGTATACTGCAATGTGATGGGATCCACTGTATTACAACTTTTTTGGATTTCTGGCTTAGACCATGGAATGCTGCTCTTAGGTCAGCTATTTCTGTGCTGTTATTGCTCTTCAGTATTGAGACTTTGCATCTGTGAAGATAGCTATTTGCTTCTCTTTATTTTCCTCCATCAAGAGCATTTCTGCTGCAGTTTTCAGAGCCTCTACCTCTGCTTTGAAGTTACTTGAAACTTTCCAGTTGCCACTGAATGTGTTTTTGTCACTCCATTTTTTAAATTTAGGAGAATTCCTCCTCCTCCATTCTCTATTGAATTTTTGGCTGATTCATCTGTATATGCATGGGTCCAATTGCTGCTTGGGTAATGTTCTTTTATGTAGTTTAGGGTTATTTCTCTTCTTTCGGTTTCATTCTGAGTGTTCTTTTTCTCAATACCAGGAATGTTTTCTATCATCTCAGGCAGTTGCTGCTGTCTCCAAGCTGGGAAGTTGTGTGCATAGTAAATGGGCTTGACTGTTGATATGTTAAGTATGGGATCTGCCCTAATCTTTCGTTTTGCAGTTTCTACAAAGTTGCTACGCTTCAGTTTTCCTTTTCCAAAACCATTAAACCTGTTATACATAGGGTGGTCTGTCAATCTTCTAAATTTTTCTACTTGTTGCTGGGCTCTGCTATCTCTTCTGTCCTGCATTGGTTGTAAACAAGTGATCTTTTCTAGTTCATTAATAGGCGTTGTCTTCAGGCTTCCAGTTATGATTCGCATTCCTTGGTTTTGGACTCTACTTATTTTGTTAAAGTTTGACTTAGCTGCTGTTGCCCAAGCTGCAATGCCATATTCCAGTACTGGCCTCACCCGTCCAGTATATAGCTTCTTGAGAACGTTCTCATCTGCTCCCCACGTTGTACCAGCAAGCTTTTTCATGATTGCCATTCTTTGCCTTGCTCTTGTTCGATTTTTCTCAACCTGTGTTTTCCATGTCAGGCGACGATCAAAGGTGACTCCGAGATAGTTTGGATTTTCTTCATGGCGCAATATTTTTCCATTCAATACCAGCTTAGGTTGCTGAGTTTTATTTGAGAGGGAGAACACTGTGCATGTTGTTTTCTCCTCACTTATCTTCACTAGCCATGATTTTGACCAGTCCTCTAGTGCTAATAGGGCTTGCTGTATTCTGCTGTTAGCTGTACTAATATATTCTTCAGATGTCCATATGGCTAGGTCATCTGCAAAGGATGATGTGTGTACTCTGGCTGGAAAATTTTCCGTGATATCGTTTATATATGCTAGGATTAATGTTGGTGAAAGAACTCCTCCTTGGGGGACACCTTGCTCCAACAGCATCATTTTGCTTGTTTGTCCTTGTACTTTTGTCCTGGCAGTTCTGTTCTCAAGGTAGTGACTGATCCATTTGTACATTTTCCCACAAACATGAATTTTTTGCAGTTTTACTTTCAGTCCTTCCTTCCATACTTTATCAAATGCTTTTTCTAAATCTATCCAGACCGCTAGTGTGTGCGTTTTCTCTTGGAAGGCATCCTCTATTTCCTGAGCTATATAGGTTATTTGATCTTCAGTGGATCTGTACTTTCTGAATCCTGCTTGGTGTGGTGTTAAGAGTTTGTTTTCTTCCAGATGCCATGTTAGCCTGCCATTGATAATGCGTTCCATTAATGTTCCTACACAGCTAAGTAGACTGATAGGTCGATAGCCATTTGGTTCTTCCAGGTCTTTTCCTTTCTTTGGGACTGGTATTAGTATAGCTTCCTTCCATGCCTGTGGGACTATTCCCCTCTTCCAGCTGTAATTTAGGACTGCTAGTAGTTTCTTTTTTGCCTTTGTGCCTAGTCCTATTAGCATTTCATTTGTGATTCCATCCTTTCCTGGTGATTTCTTCTTTTTTAGGGTATTCATTGCCTGTTCCATTTCTTCCATTGTTAGATTTGCCATCATATATTCTGCTGCTGTCTCTGTATTTACTATGATGTATCTGTTTATCTTTGATTGCTTTCTTCTGTTCGGTTGTAATATCAATGTGGTTTGCACTGGCATAGTGTTCCATTAGTGCATTTGCAGCCTTTTTTCCTGTAAGCAAGGCATTTCCTTGTTTAATTGTTATTTGTTTGTTTCTAGGTCCTTCATTGTTCATGGCTTTCACTAGTTTCCATAGTTTGTTTCCATCCCTGTCAAAATTCAGGTTTTCTGTTTTTTCCCTCCAACAATCTCTTGTTGTTTGATTTACTGTTCTTTTATATTTTGCTGAGATGGCTTTGAGAGAGATGTTCGCTTCAATTGTTTGTTCTCTCTCTGCTGTCTTCCTGGCATCTTCAACTTTGTCCTCCAAACTTTGTAGTTCTTCAGTCCAGTATGGTTTGTAATTTTTCCTCGCTCCTCTTGGAATGGACTCAGTGGCTGCCTGTATTATCGCTCTGTTTAGACTTTCCACCATTTGCTTCATGTTGCCATATCGTGTATTTATGTTTTCACAATATTTGTCTGTTAGTGTGGCAAATCTGTCCCAATCTGCTCGTTTGTAATTCCAGCGGGGCAAGGGCTTTTGCTCCTGTGGAACATACTCCATATTCATTACAAGCTTGATTGGTCTGTGGTCACTACCTGCTAATTGGTCCAGCACATGGCGATCGATTTTGTGGAGGATGTCTCCTGTGCAGAAAGCTAAGTCTGGAGTAGAAGTGGTAATCCATCTTCTGGAGTAGAAGCTCGGTGTGTCATCCGCTTTGTTGAGTAGATGGAGATTTGAGTCTATTTCCCAGTCCTCCACTTCATCTCCTCTTTTGTCAGTATCTGGGTATCCCCATCTTTCTGAACGGCTATTAAAGTCTCCGACAATAATGCAATTTGTGTCAGTTATTTTCATGTTTGAGAGTGTAAGATCCTTATCTGCTGGACTATAAAGATTGTAAATTCTTATTTTCACGTCCTTTATCATTATATCAACACCTATAATTTCTGTTTGGTTGTCAGAGATCACAGATACTTCGCTGCAAGGTATTGTATTTCGTGTAAGTATTAGAACTCCTCCTTTATGTCCTTCGTGGTCGAAACGTGTGGCCTGATATCCCCTGACTGAAAATTTGCGCTTGGCATTGAGGTGTGTCTCTTGAATGCATGCCACATCTATTCTATCTTTATGAAGACGCTGTGTCAGGGATTCTTTCTTGTTATAAACTCCTTCGGCATTCCACTGTAGTATGTTGAGTGTCCTTGGTATTTGGTCAATAGCTCTTAACCTACTCCTCTGTGCCTTGACTCCACAGCACAGGGGAAGGTGACCACCAGTAGTCATGGGTGGACCCCTTCGAGGCAGGGGGCCCGGCACTATCACCGCCTGATGGGACTTCACGGGATTAGCACCATAACGATTAATTTTCATCTGTGGCATCATGAAATGATAAAGTTACGTTGCACTTCTTTGTCAAGCCTGTGGCTCAGTACATCCGATTTCGACAAGCATTTTTCGGGATGCTTTCTCTAGCCTTTGACTGTCCCCAGTCTACCTACAAGGCAGCAGGTTTGTGCGTCACTTCGTCTGGTCCCTCTCCCTTGACCTGTCTGCCATGGGTGACCCTACCAGTAGCTGTGCTACCGTCGGCATAGCTCTTGGGGTCATTGGAACGCGCAAGCCCCTCTACCTCGTCAAGGTGGACGCACGGCAGAGGGGAAAGAATAGACAATTACTACATATGTACAAATATATGCACCATGTAATACAAACAAAGATCAGGCAAATACATACCATGCAAATTAGTAAATTTAAAAAATCTTAAAGACGAGGCAGTGAGGGAAATTTATGAGAAATAACTAAAAGAAATCTATGTAAAACTACCTATAGAAAGAAAAACTGGAAGAAGAATGGGAGATGTTCAAATCAAGTATTTTAAATACTGCAAAAATAACATGTGGAACCACGAAAAATGCACAGACGAATAAAGAAAACAAGTTGATGGAATGCCAAGTTAAAGAAAGCTGTAAAAGACAAAAAGCAAAAATATAAAAAAGTTTGTAAAAAGCAAACAGGATGGTGATTACACAGAATATAGAATAGCAAGAAGAGACACAAATAGAATAATAAAAAGAGAAAAACATCAAGATTGGGAGGAATATTGGAAACCCTAAATAAAAACTACAAGGAGGCAACTAGAAACTTCTACAAAACGATCAGTGTAATGAGAACCTTTAACCCAGCTGAAATAATTAACAGCAAAAAAAGGAGAACCAATAAGTGAACACAAATAAGTCCTATAAAGATGGAAGCGGTACTCTGAACAACTTCTCAATATTCCATCAGATGCCACAGGTATTCAGGAAACTGACACAGATGCCATCAAAGAAATAGAACCAGACATGCTGAAAGAAAAATATGAGAAGCCATCAGATTAGCCCCATTGAATAAATTACTGAAACAAGATGAAAAACCAAATAAACTAATTAAAGCAGCAATAGAAGTAGGAACAGCATGGCTACATAGACTGTTTATATTTAACCTGTTTGGGTTGAACAACAGACACCATGAGACTGGGGAAGCGCCATAATTATCCCAGTTTGCAAAAACAAAGGCAGTAAAAGAGACTGTACACAATACAGATGCATTTCCATTTTGAGTCATACTGGAAAATATTTTGGAAAATTCTTGAGAACTACAGTAGAACCCCAGCTAAGCGAAACACAACTTGGATTTAGGGAAAGGATGCACAGATGCCACCTTTGCTCTTAAACAATTTATAGAAAAGTAAATTGAATTTAATGAAACACTATAATTAGCCTTTATCGACCAAGAAAAGGCATTTGATAGATTAGATAGAAGCAAGCTGTTGGAAATCCTTAAATGATATATATTTATAGAGTGAGTACACGTCTAACAAACCTATGTAGAAGCTTATACAATAAGAGTGAATGCACAGTAAGAACAAATTAAGGACACTCAAAACCCTTCATCATAAGATCCAGAGTATGACAAGGTTGTGTCCTGTCCTCTGTCTTGTTCATAATCTATATAAACCAGCATATGTAAAGAAACCAGCCAATCAGAGGTCGTAACAACACTGCATGATGAACAGAAGACTGAAGAAAAACCAGCGTCAAATTACAACCATTAAAGAACTCACTTCACTTCGACACCGCAAGGTGCAAGAGGAACAAGATGAGATGAAATGATGAATGACTGCATATGGTCTGTATTATGCTGAAACCACTTATATTTTGAGAATTCTGTACCAAAATTATGATGGCCCCAAGTAGTACTGGTAAGAAAAATGTAACTCTGCCTCCACTAGGGATCGAAAACTACCATCATTGCAAATTTCCATAGGTGAAGTGTGGTAATGACTATGCTACCATGATCCTACACTAACCACAATATAACGATAGTTCCTATTAGGAAAAGGAAACAGGACCCCTCTTTCATGTCATAAGACATAATTGGTTTATGGTTCTAACCCTCATATTATTAGACCAATCGACACTCAGTAGGTGATGTCGTCAGTATTACACAGACCACCTTTACTTCCCAGAAAAAAATTATGGTACCCATTTTAGGTTGGATCACTTTGGGAGCTCACATCAGTTTTTAAAACAACCCATCTTGATGAGGATTTAAATACTTGACCACTGGGCCGGCAGGTAAGTATGCTATTGGCTGTGCTATCATGGTTCCCATAGCTCATACCACATACACATTATATTGTTATGCAGATGTCTCTCACTGAAGGCTGCATAAATTGGGTGACTCCCATGTAATATTTTATTTGCACTTGTATTCTGCATTCAAAGTATTGGTATTTTACTTTCTAGAATCAATGGGGAGCTGGTATGGATGTGAACTATTACCTTTTCTGTTAATATTGGTATTTTACTTTCTAGAATCAATGGGGAGCTGGTATGGATGTGAACTATTACCTTTTCTGTTAATATTGGTATTTTACTTTCTAGAATCAATGGGGAGCTTGTATGGATGTGAACTATTACCTTATCTGTTACTATTGGTATTTTACTTCCTAGAATCAGTGGGTCTCCCTGGCGAAGTAGTTAAGGAAACTGTTCGTAATCCCATATACCCACGTACAAAACACAGTTGCGCAAAATTTGGCGGCAGATTGCGTCACATTGGTTTCTTACAGAAAGGTATGTGAGCCGGTCGTTCAGAAAGCAATGGCAAACTACTGAACGTAAAACTTGCCAAGACATCAACAGCAGCTGAAAAAAATGCTGGTGTTGACTGCAGTGTCCTGTAAATAGGATATGGAAAAAAAAAAGAAACTGTGGGAGGTCACGTGGATGTGAACCTTTACCTTTTCTGTTACTATTGGTATTATAACTATACATACCTTTCTGTTACTATTGGTATTTTACTTTCTAGAATCAATGGGGAGCTGGCATGGATGTGAAGCATTACTTTTTCTGTTACTATTGGTATTGTAACCATACCTTTCTGTTACTATTGGTATTTGACTTTCTAGAATCAATGGGGAGCTGGCATGGATGTGAAGCATTACTTTTTCTGTTACTATTGGTATTGTAACCATACCTTTGCTGTTACAATTGGTATTTTACTTTCTAGAGTCAATGGGAAGCCGGCATGGATGTGAGCAGTACCCCAGTGAAATCCACTGGATCTCTGAGAAAACGAGTGCAGTGGTCATTGGGAAAAGTGAAGATTCTTTCAAAGTCTGCAGGTTGAAATTTGGACTGGCAACAAATAAGGTGGATGCTCGGCTGAGGCTCAGTTTTGACTTCATCTACAACCAAGCTTGTGGTGTGTTCCTGCAGATTAACGAGTCATTTACCAGTGATTTTCTGAGTTCAGATACCAACAGGGAAATGGTAAGACTTTAGACTTATAAGTTTTATCATGGGTTATTGTACTCTTGTCTCACACATGAAATCAGATGCAAGATAAATTAAACATACTTGACGGCAGTTCACAACAATTAGGTTTAACAATTCATTGTTAATTAGTTGCATATCCTTTACAGGACGTAACATCAGCTCCAGCATTTTTTGGCTGTTTTTGATTTCTGTGCAAGTTTACATTCGGTAGTTTGCCATTGCTTTCTGATTCATAGGGGAATGACAAAAATCAAGCAACAGATAGTGTGATCACTCTTGATGAAACCTCACATCAAGCGTTGGAATCATACACTTATTTGGGCAGCAGTGTAGAGAAAGATGGAGGAACAGATGATGAAGATATCGGAATGAAGGCTGTGGTTGTAATTTCTTGAGACGGAAGGCTCCTTTCAACCTTCAACTTAATGACTTGGTTATAGTTGGGGTCTTTATAGTGTATCTTGTGTTTCATCTTTCGTAGATACGGCTGCTTGTTTTCAGCTTCCTAGCTTCTGATTGGTTGATTGTGTTAGTTACTTTCTTGTTGTGGTTTTTCATGCCTGGACAGTCGCGCACTTGTTAAGGCCTGGAGTAATTGTGTACCCATCATGTCATATTGTTCTGTTTCCTTCAGAGAGCTTTACCAGTTGTTGTCTCTCCTGATGTTCCACCTATTTCCCCATCTTGGTCTATCTTCGTATTGTCTGGGTCGTCTCAGATACCTTGTGTCATAGACATGTTAACTCGACCTTGGAGGAGAGTAGTTTCTTTTCCTGACCCCCGTCCATTCTTGGTCTTGTTCGCTGTCATTCTGGTATTCTTCCTCTTCTTCTGTTTCTTCTTTTGTTGCTTCTATATATTTTATTCATGTTTTGCATGTTTAAATACTGCTGGAATACAGTATTTCTTTTCTAAAATGTCCTGTATTGTTATAGTTTTACAGAATGTTGTAGAGTGCAGTGAATGTGTTTTTTTTTACAAGCAAACCATACAAACATGTTGAGTGTGTGTTGAAAGTTATCTTTTACAAATGAAAACCAAACTACAATGTAGAGCAGTGTTTCCCAACGTGGGGCCCACGCCCCACAGGGGGGCAATTTGACTGTTAAGGGGGGCAATTCGAAAATGGAAGAAATAGGCTGAATATTACAAAATGGGGAGACTTGAGACTGAAGTTAACTAAATTGGAACCTGACATAAGATCTCTTTGCAGCAAGCATCAAGCGCAAGGATCTCACTAAATTTAAATAATAAATAATTACTAATAATTAAAATAATATAGAAAAATCTTTCATTAAAATTATTTTGTACTTGAATTTCAGTTCTCCATTATATGTTTTGAAAATTTACTTACTGTGTTTGCTCAATAATTACCTAGTGATTTCTTCCTAAAACCTATCATTCAAGTTTCTTTAGTGAACATTTAAATTTTTGAATATTAAAAATAATGTATATGTTGAGGGAGGGGGGCGTGGGGCGGGGGAGGGGGGCAATATGAATTTTAGAAAGGCTTAAGTGGGACATGGCACAAAAAAGGTTGGGAAACACTGATGTAGAGAGTGTAGTGAAAGTGATCTTTTTCAAACAAACAAAAAAGTTAGTTGCTTGTTGTTTTCAGGGCGTCACAATTATTTCCAGTATGTATTGACAAAATGTATATCTTTAACAAACCAAATCACGCCAAAATGTTGTAGAGTATGATAAATGTGATCTCATGGCTACTGTTTGCATGCACATTTTCCTCATATTGGGCTGGAAGTGTATGGTTCCGTTGCTCTGCTATTGAGTTGAGTGCATGGTGCGACACTGTGAGCTGTGAATTCGTGAGAATTGCTTTTACATCTGCCTAAGCTTGTTTGGATCATGAACTGCATGTTCGGAGCAATGGCGGCTGGCTGTGTCACAGAATTGACCGGTATTTGCCTTATGCAGAAATGTGTGGCTGCTAATCTTCTAGTGACTGCCGCTTCCATCGATGATGAACTGTATTTTCGTGGAGGACTATGTGTTGGCATTCTGGCGACAGCATTTTATACAGTGAAATGCTTTTACATCTGTCCAAGGTTGTTTGTGGCATGAACTACATGTTTGGAAAAAATGGTGTAGCTGGCTCAGGGTTGCCACTTTCCTTTGAAAGAAAACATCTAGAAACGGAACAAACAACATCTAGAAATATATAGACTAGCTGGCTTTGTCGCAAAACAGACTGGTTTTGCCTTATACTGTAATGTATGGCTGCTGGTTCTCTAGGGACTGCTGCTTCCATCGAAGATGAACTGTATTTCTCGTGGAGGACTTTTTGTGTTAATTCTGGCAGCGGCATTATGCATAGTGTACCTGTGTGGACTGTTGGTTGTTGAGACTCCTATCTTTTCCACTTTCCACATGGGGCAGTGAGGAGCATTTTATGTGATATTCACTGGCACAGGAACGGAGCGTAATGGAGACGACTCGTTGCTGTGAAGTTGGAACCGCAGCTAACTAACTAAATACGATCTTCTACAAACCAAACAAAGCCAAAATGTTGTGGTGTATGTGATGAAAGTGATCGTTTACAAACCAAAACTAAACAAGATCAAAATGTTGTGAGTGTGTGAAAGAGATCTTTTACAAACCAAATCCAACAAAATCGAAATGTTGTAGAGTGCGATGAAAGTTACCTTTTATAAACCAGAACCAAACAAGATCAAAATGTTGTAGTGTGTGAAAGTGATCATTTACAAACCGAACCAAAACGTGGTGTATATGTTATTTTCATTGTTTCTTATTTGAATACTCTTGAAATCAGCTGTGGTCTGGGTGCAACAACAGAGATCCTGGCGCACTTTTTGCACAGCCCAAGAACTTTGTTCTAATTAGTCTCGTGAAGGCCAATGAGAGGCTAGGAGGCATACAACTTCCGATTAAATATTTCAATGGCTGGTCAGTACGAGAACATTTGTTGTAATCTGTGTCTGTTGTGTGAGGTAACTGTACCTAGTTCATTTTTTACACGATTTGTTGTGTGGTTTTTAAAATTGGACTCTCAAATGTAAAAGTGGTAGGAAAAAGTATATCTTCTTTGTTCCTCTTTTGAGGGAGGTGTGTCGCATCTAGTCATGCACCTCAAAGGTCAGTATGTGTCCGTGCTGCTTCGGGATATGCATTTTGCGTGTCATGTTTAGTTTCTCTAAGTAGACAGACCATCCAAGGTTTTCGAACTGCTTCGACCTGTAAGGCAGAATTTTCTTCCTAACATTTTGTCAGGGCAGATGTCTTATGACCCATTCTTTGGGATTTCCATCCTGTCCTGGGATGTTTAATGTGCACAACTTGGACACAGAGCCTCCTGTTTTTCATCTTTATCTGAGCAGGCTAGGTATCCTATCTTACCAGCAGTTCTGGGAATAATTCTCAGCCCTGTGCTGACATTGAACTTGGAACCTTCTGAGCCTAGGCGGACATGATAACCTCTCAGCCTGCCGAAAGTGTTGCACAGAGCATAAAGTTTGTAGCTCCAATGATGACACCCGGGGATCTCCGAAAAATTGCACCTGTGAACCGAATGGCAGAGTCTTCAGAGCAGGAGGCAGGCAGGTTGACCACCCCACCAGTCACACACTGCAGTTATCTCAATGTCATCATCATCATCAAGTGGCCTTCTAGCTGGCATAGGTGTTCATGTCTCTCCACAGATCTCGGTCTTTGGTGTTCTGGACCAACTCTGCTGCTGATATCCCTCCATGCCACAGTCTCAATCCATCCAGCATTATTTCTCTTGGTCTGCCTCTACCTCTCTTCCCCTTGATATTTTCAGTCATCATGATGTTCTCTTATGCCTCTCTTCTCATCGCATGACCAAAGAAAGCTGTTTGTCTCTTTCTTATTGTTGTATATGGTATTCTAGTTTCATTAGCCCATCTCACTGTAAGGTATGCAAAATGCTCTGTTGTATTCAGTCATCATAATGAGGTGTACATGGAACTCAGCTTGAATGGAGACATAAAAGCTATCTACAATTAATCTTTTCACTATGTTTAGTTTAGTCGACGGATGAACATCACGGCACACGGGTGTAACCCCTAAGTGCTCCGTTCTACTCTTAACTCAAGCCTGAGTCTGGAGAATCTCAGCTCAGTGCACGAACTCTGTAGCACTGGCAAGGATCCTGAAAATATTTTGGGTAGATTTTTAACTTAAAATTTTGCCCGGGCAGCGCCATTAGGCTACTCTTTTTCGACTTCCAACTGCCATGGGATTTTTTTACTTGCGCAACAATACACACAGGCATCCAGTCTCACTACCCAGAGACCAGAAGAAATTTTGTTACTAGAAGTCCATGTGAAAAAAAAAAACGGCCCTCACCGGGGCTTGAACCAGGGACCTCCAGCACTCGAGGCAGACACCATACCTCGAGACCACTCAACCCAGACTCAGCTTGAATAGAGACATAGAAGCAATCTACAATCAATCTTTTCACTATTTTATAAACACGATGTCAGTCACACCATCCTGACTGATAAGAAGACAATCAGACTACCTGGTTATAAACATTAGTCATCAGTCAAATTAGCAGTCATACTAATAGTTGTCATAGTCGTGGTTGTGGTATTAAAGGTTGGCCACCTGTTGCTCCATCACTCAAGCCTACAGAAATGTGAATGGCCCTAACCCTTCACATCCCTGAAGTAGGTTTCTGTTACAGGACTTATTTTGTGTGAGTGAGTGGGTGGGCAGGTGGTTGGGTGGCTGAGTGGGCACATGAGTGAGTGAGTGGGTGAGGGAGAATGTAAAATGCATTGGGCTCAAGATTAAAAATTTCAATTCCTCTCTGTGCTTAACAACAAATGTGGACCACAAGCCTTGTTCCATATAACAAGAGACAATATATAGATCAGTGGATAGATTGATGGATCAATGGATTGATGGGTGGACCAATGGATAGATAGATGGATTGATGGGTGGATCACTGGATGGATAGATGGATAAATGAATTGATGGATGGATCAATGGATACATAGATGGATCAATGGATTGATGGGTGGACCAATGGATAGATAGATGGATCAATGGCTTGATGGATGGATCAATGGATAGATAGATGGGTCAATAGATTGATGGGTGGATCAGTGGATAGATAGATGGATCAATGTATTGATGTGTGGATCTATGGATAGATAGATGGATCAATGGATTGATGGGTGGATCAGTGGATTGATGGGTGGATCAGTGGATTGATGGGTGGATCAATGGATAGATAGATGAATCAATGAATAGATGGGTGAATCGCTTAATAAGGCCAGCATTTTCCTAAAATATGTACTGAAACACTGACAGAGCTTTCCTAATCAGTTCCCGTTGGTAAAATTGTGACAGCTGTGTTATTGTACATGAATGCCTGCGTAAACTGGCAGGGCACTTGATGATAATGATGATCATGATGTTATTGTATTTTGTTCAGAGCATTTACCTGCCAGAGGTCCTGAGCTGCATGTGGTGATTATTGTCGGCTTTGTTTTGTTCACGGTTGTGGCATTGATGGCCATTTTGCTGTTCAAGTACATCACTCGGCTGTCATACCACTGGCATGACAGGAGGGTGGAGGAGGTGGCGTCTAGGGCAATCAACATTTACAATTCACACGAACGTTTGCAAAGACCTGATCATACCTACGTGATCAGACCTGTAGGTATGTCATGGTAGTTGTCCTCTCGATATGTACATGGAGAAAGTGCCTGAAAAAAGATAGTTGTATTTAATTTATGTACCTTCATCATGCCGGTCTCTGTGGCGAAGTGGTTACGGACACGATTCGTAATCCCCTATACCCGGGTTCGAAGCACAGTGGTGCTGGTTTTTAAAAAAAAAAGGAATAATTGCCGGTCGTTCAGAAAGCAGTGGCAAACTTCTTTTTCTGCGTTCATCCGGAGTGTTTTTTCAGATGTAATTGCAGTGTGTCTGGTTAAGCACCCTTGGGCTGAAACCCTTAGGCCAACACATCCGACTTTAGCGTGCATTTTTGACCAGGTTAGCATTTCTGGGGGACTCTCACTTTTGTGGTGCCGTCCATATCCCAGGTGGTCAAGTTAGAACGGTCGAATACTTCACGATCTACCCTCAAGGGAAGGCAGGGACAGTCCATGGCATTTTCCACCATCCAGGGTGGCTTCCATAGTTGCAGAGCCGACACATAGTGCTCTGGTGCTGGGCTCACCGAGGGAATCGTCACATCCTGCTCATGGCTGCTTTAATTCCTCACTTCAATGTATTGGGCTTTTCATTCGCTACGTGCCGCTCCCCGCACAAACCAGGGACCGTCGGACTGCAGACAGTATCCACTCAGCTAGCTTTCGTTTTGGACATGTGCTAGTCGCTGTGCCCGGAAACCAAAATAGTCAGAGCTGTTCTGGCCCCGAAGGACATTTGGAAGACTAGACAGTCAGAGCTGTTCTGCACGAAGGACATTTAACTCGGAAGTTTATGTGTTGTGCCTGATTTATTTGCGCCCTTAGGCCAGCACATCTGACTTCAGCGGGCGTTTTTACGGGTTTGCCTTCCTGGGGTTTCAAGGGACGTTAGACTCTTACTGCTGTGGTGTTGCCCACACCTGAACGTAAAACTTGCCCAGGAATCACAAATAGCTAAAATGCTGGGGTTGACTGCTACGTCCTATGAAGGACATGCAACTAAATTAAAATTTTTTTATAAACCTTCATTATCCAATGGCCTGTGCATTACTCAACTTTTCCCACATAAGTCTCTTGAAATTTGTCTATAAAAACGAGATATCCTTCCTACTTTATTCTCATTTGTAAATTCTTCTTCTTCTTGGCACATCTTCAGATGTCAGAATGAATATATCCAAAAAAAAGCAGCAGTCAACTTGAACTTGTTAATATCTCAACAGGGTTTGTCTTCAAATGGAACAGGTGTAGGCCAAAATAGTTTTCTCTGCTCTGAATTTATCCTGCAACAAATGTTCAGCTATAACAATACCAGTTCCACAGTTACATTCATCAGTAACTCCTGTCTTTAGTTTATTAAACATGCGGTATTTCAGCCTGTTGTGTACTGTGTGGAATCTGAAGATTGTTGCGTGTTTCCTTCATTGTGTTGTGGTCTTCCTTTTAGTCGCTGTAGTTTTCTAGACTTCTGTAAAGAAGATAGTCAACCATTGCTTTCCTTCTTGGCAGTGACTGCAGCCATAGTCTCTATGAAGAGATTTTCTGCATCTATTGCAAACTTAGGACCATAACCAACAGCTGTCTGTTGACTTTTCCCAAGCTAAATCCACTTCTGTCTTGCATGATTTCCTGTTTGGGGATATCTTCTTCTTCGTTCATCCGGATTTTTTTTTCGGATGTGACTGCGTTGTGCCTGTTTACAGCAGAGCTGTGTTCTTGCGCCGTTAGGCCGACACATCCGACTTCTGCGGGCATTTGTTGACCGGGTTAACCTTCCCGGGGGTTTGGGGATATAATTAGTAACAATAGTGAAATTATAATTTTTGAACTACCTGGCTGACTATTAGATGTGCTGCTGATAACTTCAGCTACACAATGCCCATCTAAACAAGATAACCTAAAATGTAATCCTACAAACATAAAAGAAGAAATGCCAAGCAATGCATTAAAAACAAATACTATGAATTACACAGAACATATGCTAAATGAATTTAAATTGGCACAGACTACAAAACAGCAATAAGATCAGCAGTTTTAGTTGTGAACAACAATTTTCTGTATTTCTATATTTATATCTGTCTATTTCAAAATGTTCAACTTGTATGAGAAATGTTTTCTTTATTAATTATTTTGTTTCTTTCTGATTATGTTAATATTTTCCACATATGCTTGTTTACTAAGCGTGTCTAAATTGTTAAGTAATACAAAGCCCTAATTCAAACTACATTATTCTGTGTAGACTTTTGTGCATTTTTAAAAAATAATATATTTACAATTACACCTTGCATATGTACACAGTGTTGAAAATGCAAAGTTGGCATCGCTGTTTGTGTCAAGGTTAAAGAACTTGCAGTCTCTATTAAGTCTGATGAAAAGATAATAACTATGATCATACCTATGTTAAATTAAAGACTTTGCTAAAAATAACTGAATACGTTGAATCTGTCTCTGTCTTTCTCTATCTCTTTACCCAGACCTAAACCCTGTCTCTTTGTATCCCTTCCGTTCTCTCCCTCTTTCTTTCTTGTTCTCTGTCTAAATGCATATTTGTGTGTGAGAGTTGTGTTTATGAAGCAGCTGAAATATTTTAATTTTACCTGTTTCCTTTTTCATCTTCTCCTTCTTTCGTTTCTCCTTTTCCTCCTCTTCGTCCTATTATTCTTCCTCTTCATCTTCTTCCTCTCCTTTCTTCTCTTCTTCCTCCACCATCCTCAGGTGCCTGGTCTGCAGCAGACTTCGGCAATCATGACTTATCCAATCCTGCCTACCATGTGATATTTTGATGAATTTCATGCTGCTTTTATTCTTATTTGTCGCCCAGCTGTTTAAGCTTTCCACATGTATCTTTCTGTCTTCCTTTACCTATTTTGCCTAGTATTTCCCCCCATATAAGGCTAATTTCCATATTCCACTTCTTCTGTTGATATACTCCATACATTTTATTTGTCTTTTCCTTATGGTTTTTACGAGTGATCTTACAACACCTACACCTCAACATTTGTCTTCTAATGGTTTTTACGAGTGATCTTACAACACCTACACCTCAACATTTGTCTTCTAATGGTTTTTACAAGTGATCTTACAACACCTACACCTCAACATTTGTCTTCTAATGGTTTTTACAAGTGATCTTACAACACCTACACCTCAATATTTGTCTTTTCCTTATGGTTTTTACGAGTGATCTTACAACACCTACACCTCAACATTTGTCTTTTCCTTATGGTTTTTATGAGTGATCTTACAACACCTGCACCTCAATAACTCAACATTTGTCTTTTCCTTATGGTTTTTATGAGTGATCTTACAACACCTGCACCTCAATAACTCAACATTTGTCTTTTCCTTATGGTTTTTATGAGTGATCTTACAACACCTGCACCTCAATAACTCAACATTTGTCTTCTCCTAATGGTTTTTATGAGTGATCTTACAACACCTGCACCTCAATAACTCAACATTTGTCTTTTCCTTATGGTTTTTACGGTGATCTTACAACACCTACACCTCAACATTTGTCTTTTCCTTATGGTTTTTACGGTGATCTTACAACACCTACACCTCAACATTTGTCTTCTAATGGTTTTTACGAGTGATCTTACAACACCTACACCTCAACATTTGTCTTCTAATGGTTTTTACAAGTGATCTTACAACACCTACACCTCAACATTTGTCTTCTAATGGTTTTTACAAGTGATCTTACAACACCTACACCTCAACATTTGTCTTTTCCTTATGGTTTTTACGAGTGATCTTACAACACCTACACCTCAATATTTGTCTTTTCCTTATGGTTTTTATGAGTGATCTTACAACACCTGCACCTCAATAACTCACATTTGTCTTTTCCTTATGGTTTTATGAGTGATCGTACAACACCTGCACCTCAATAACTCAACATTTGTCTTTTCCTTATATGGTTTTTATGAGTGATCTTACAAACACCTGCACCTCAATAACTCAACATTTGTCTTCTCCTAATGGTTTTTTATGAGTGATCTTACAACACCTGCACCTCAATAACTCAACATTTGTCTTTTCCTTATGGATTTTATAAGTGATCTTACAACACTTACACCTCAATAACTCAACATTTGTCTTCTCCTAATGGTTTTTATGAGTGATCTTACAACACCTGCACCTCAATAACTCAACATTTGTCTTTTCCTTACGGTTTTTATGAGTGATCTTACAACACTTACACCTCAACATTTGTCTTCTAATGGTTTTTACGAGTGATCTTACAACACCTACACCTCAACATTTGTCTTCTAATGGTTTTTACGAGTGATCTTACAACACCTACACGTCAACATTTGTCTTTTCCTTATGGTTTTTATGAGTGATCTTACAACACCTGCACCTCAATAACTCAACATTTGTCTTTTCCTTATGGTTTTTATGAGTGATCTTACAACACCTGCACCTCAATAACTCAACATTTGTCTTTTCCTTATGGTTTTTATGAGTGATCTTACAACACCTGCACCTCAATAACTCAACATTTGTCTTCTCCTAATGGTTTTTATGAGTGATCTTACAACACCTGCACCTCAATAACTCAACATTTGTCTTTTCCTTATGGTTTTTATGAGTGATCTTACAACACTTACACCTCAATAACTCAACATTTGTCTTCTCCTAATGGTTTTTATGAGTGATCTTACAACACCTGCACCTCAATAACTCAACATTTGTCTTTTCCTTATGGTTTTTATGAGTGATCTTACAACACTTACACCTCAACATTTGCCTTCTAATGGTTTTTACGAGTGATCTTACAACACCTACACCTCAACATTTGTCTTTTCCTTATGGTTTTTATGAGTGATCTTACAACACCTGCACCTCAATAACTCAACATTTGTCTTTTCCTTATGGTTTTTATGAGTGATCTTACAACACCTGCACCTCAATAACTCAACATTTGTCTTCTCCTAATGGTTTTTATGAGTTATCTTACAACACCTGCACCTCAATAACTCAACATTTGTCTTTTCCTTATGGTTTTTACGAGTGATCTTACAACACCTGCACCTCAATAACTCAACATTTGTCTTTTCCTTATGGTTTTTATGAGTGATCTTACAACACCTGCACCTCAATAACTCAACATTTGTCTTTTCCTTATGGTTTTTACGAGTGATCTTATTACACCTACACCTCAACATTTGTATTTCCTTATGGTTTTTATGAGTGATATTATTACATCTACACCTCAACACCTCAACATTTGTTGCTTTTGTTGTATTTTTGTTTTTGTCCACAATATTCTTAACATTCTTTTCAAAAACCATGTCTCTGCCACCTTCAGTTTTTTCACCATTTCATGACTCATTGTCCATCATTTACATCTCTACACAAGAGCAGACCACATACAACTTTTCAGTAAGATGTTTGCACTTGCCATGATATTGTAGTCTTTAGATTGGGAATTGCAATAATTGTGTTATTGATAATTTCAGGTTGTCTAAATTCAATCAAAAATACACCAGGAGGATCTCAAGTTGCATATGTTCATTCAGATGGTCGCATGGGAAGATTTCGTCTTCTCAATGGTGCCAGCAGTGACATGAGAGAATTCCCAAATAGGAATCCAAGTTTTAAAAAGCCAGAAGCCAGAGTGAATTCGTTGGAGCTTCAAAATCACAGTGTTACCGGACCACGTGAGGAACCACGTGCTTTATTTAATCAAGCCAGCGTGGATTCAACCCCTGGTATGGGAACTGAGTTTACTGACACAGCGTCTTTGGGAGGCTGTGATATTCCTCCATCATACGAGGAAGCCCTTAAGATGCCGCTGGCTGCAGATGTTGACAACGATATGGAAGATGATGGCTTGGATGTTGCCGTGGGCGGTAGATTAGAATTAGACTATTTTAGTGCTGATCCAGGTGGGGACGTGGAGAGTGGGAGAGAGAAAAGTGGTGACGTGGAGACTGGGAGAGAGAAAAGTGGGGACACAGAGAGTGGGAGAGAGAAAAGTGGGGACGTGGAAAGTGGGAGAGAGAAAAGTGTGGACAAGGGAAACAACAACAGTGAAATGAATGATGATCGGACACAAGCATAAGATTATTTAGGCTCTCACAAAGCAAGCAGGTTACCGTATCGGTAAATATTGTTCATGACAAGCATCTTTGACTTTTGTAAATCAAAATAATTCACTACATGTTCATTAATTATCTAAACATCATGCATACTTTTGTAAAGAAAAGTATTTTCCAGTGTTGTTGCTGTTACTGGTCAGGAGTACCAGCAGAATTATAACTGATTAAAATCCCCTAGAAGATTACTGAAATTTACAAAACAATAATTTCCTGTTGTAAATCTGAATAATGAAGACAAACTATAGGTTGCAGAATTTTTTGCTACGATCGTTCACTGTGTATCTTCCAGTGCATACTGCAGAAATCAATCAACATAAAACAAAGCAAAGAAAGAATCCTTAAAGCTGAAATACACAACACACACAAAGTTATGATAGTTTAAAATTATCCTGGTCATCGGTTTAAAATTACCATGGTAAAATGTGCGTTGTGTAAATATATGATGAATTCAGGAATCAAGTGGGTAAAATGTCAGCAGTAGATTTGATTGAGATAGTGAGTCAGCTGGGTCAGTTATGTGATAAGACTACACCCCCCCCCCCCCCCCCCCCCCCCCCCACCTGAACTGCATACCACAAACAGCATTGGCATTTCGATATAGTGGGAACAGCAAAAGGCAAATCATACAAGTGATGGATTAGAACAGAGATGAGGAAACCCTTTTTCTGCCAAGGATCATTTGGATATTTATAAAATCCTTCTTGGACCATACAAAATTATCAACTCAAAAATGAGTCCATTATACGTGGTCAAACATTGAATTAACTCATCCCTAATGTTACGGCTGGAACCGCTTCTCTTTGGCGAGGCGTGTGATGTTAGCTGGTACTGATGATGTTGCTACTAGATTTATGGATGATTGTTTATAAAGCTCATAATTTTGAGTCCAGCCTGCGGTTGCCTTCCCTTCGCAGGGCCAGACCAGATTCCGATTAAATTTCAAAAACAAAAATTCCAAATTCGACCTCGTCTAACCTGCTTCATCAGCTGTGGTTATTGTTGAGGTACGTGGTTTTTGTGGGTTTGTTCACCCTAATTCTTGTCTTGTGAGTCCTATCTCGGACTGGTGATGTAGCGTTTGTGTCTGTGACGTCAGCAGTGGTCGGCGGCTATCCTTTGTGCTCTTCTGTTGTTGTGGTTTTCTTTGTTGCAGTCCTTATAAGGACTTTTCTTAGTCCCACTCCATCTGGAGGATCGGTCGGCGGCTGTCCTTTGTGCATGTTTCCCTTGTTTACTTTGTTGGTGCAGGCTCCTGGTTTGACTGGTAGCAGTCCTTAAAAGGGCTTTTTATTTGGTCTTTTTGTCTCCTTTATTGTGTATTTTCTGTAGGAGCTTATCGACGTTTCCATTTTCCTCCTTGTGCCTGTTTTCACTGTTGCGTTTGCGATACTGCTGCCTAAAGTTTTCTTCCTCCGTGGTCAGCTATGGGACGATTTTACCGTCATCTATATAGTACTCGAAGTCGTTCTCACAGTCGTAGTGTAAGACTGGGTATACCATCGGTTTCCCCCGGAGTTTCTTTGGCTTCTTCTTTTCTTTTTCTTCCCAGCGTCTTCTGAATTCCTCTCGCTTGAGTTCCTCCTTGTCGCCTGGGTTTTCTGTGCCTCCTTCAGAGATCCGATGGTATAGTAGTTCCCTCTTGGGCGTTGTGGTTGGGCAGCTGGCTTCAGCTTGCGGTTCCGGCTCAGTCTCTTGATTTTCTTCTTGCGGTTTCTCTGTGAGTTCTTGTGTGGCTTCTGTTGGTTTGTTTTGAAAGAGTTCCATATCAGCTCTATGCAATTCTCTTTCGGTCTTGATCATTTGTAGGATTTCTTCGTTCTCCTTCTTCATCTCAGCCATGCGCTGAATCTCTTGTTTGATGTTGAGCCGGATTTCTTTCATGTCGGCCAGCAGCTTCTCATTATCGCTGGTCGGAGTCGTCGTCAGCAGTGCCTTGACTTGTTTCTTCAACTCGTCTATCTGCTTTTGAAGTTCATCTCTTTCAGCTTGTGCTATACCCGTGGCTGTCTCGCCCCTCTGCATTGCTTCCTTGAATGGTGTCTTTGTGATGATGGCGATCTTTAAGACGTCTCTTGGTCTCTGCAGGTACGGACAGCCCAGGTATCTTGCTCCATGTTTGCCCAGGCAGTTGGCGCACTTTCTTTTGTTGTTGGGTGCTCGGAAGTCCGTGTCCAGCTTGGCCAGCGGACACTCCTTGAAGGCGTGGTGATCGGCGCAGTATCGGCATATTTCCGTCTTACTGCGACACGTAGCTCTACTGTGGCCGGCAATCTGGAACATTGCGTGATTCTTGGTATGAATCTCTCTGGTTGCTGCATTCTCTTGTTGAATGATACTGTGTTCGGCATCTCGCTGCCCTCTGACGTCACTACTGCCAAGGTTGCAGGTACCTTGGAGTAGGTGAGAAGCCGCTCCGCCTTCAAGAATCGCCAGACCAGATAATTTTGCTGGCTTTATATAGTCCATGGGCCGGATGTTCCCCACCTCTAGATTAGAGGATAGCAGGAGGGAAAAAAAACCACACCTCACATACAGCCCCACAAAAGCCTTTGTCAAGAAGACTCTTTCTAGCCTGATGCTGAAAAGCATAACAGGGTCAGTGGAAAAAAAAAGTCGCTTAAAAGTTGACAGGGTCGACTTCATTGCACCAGGTTTTTATCCCATATGGCTTAGTCTCTTTCCGCAGCATGGAAAGCTTCGCACAAAGCACAAACTCCGTAGCTCCAGCGATGACCCTCAGGAGTCTCAGAAAAATGCACTCGTGAACCAAAGGATGCGGCACGGAATTGAACCCACAACCTTCGGAGCCTGAGGCAGATGGCTTGAACACTTCGCCACGGAGATAGTGGAAAACAAAAGAAGAAGAAGTTGGAACTCCATCAGGTTGGTTGACTCTAGCTTGACCTGAAAATCTGGAGGATGGTGGTGATTTAGTTCCATACCTGTAGACAAGCAGTGCACTCATGATCACAAGTGTGCTTGTGAGTTGTGCAAGTGGTGAGTGCTAATCTCCTATCATCATCATGGGGAATTGTGGTGACATTCTTGCAGTGTATCAGCTTTGTAGTCCCTGGCAGCCTTAATCACAGCAGAGGTATAGTAGACCCTTTCTGCGTTAGACTGGTGTCTGCCAGCACTCTCTGCAAGGAGGTGAAGTGAAAACACGAGCACACTTACCCATTCGGCCATGATGACCCCATGTTTGTGAATGAAATGTTCATTTATGTAAATACATTTTTTTCATTGGCTAGGTCGGGGAAAAAGCAATGAAACTAAACCCAAAGCCGATAGTAGATATTAGAATCACATTGTTTTCATTGGCTAGGTCTGGGAAAAAGCAATGAAACTAAACCCCAAGCCAATAGTAGATATTAGAATCACATTTTTTTCATTGGCTAGGTCTGAGAAAAAGCAATGAAACTAAACCCAAAGCCGATAGTAGATATTAGAATCAAATTTTTTCATTGGCTAGGTCTGGGAAAAAGCAATGAAACTAAACCCAAAGCCAATAGTAGATATTAGAATCACATGTTTTTCATTGGCTAGGTCTGGGGAAAAGAAATGAAACTAAACCCAAATCCGATAGTAGATATTAGAATCACATGGGGACATAAATGTTCGGAATGAATGAATTAAAGAAAAGACAAATAATTCATTACTACCCTGTTTTTTTTAAAATGCGGTCGCTTGCTTTGAACTCAAGCGTATTCCATACAATACACATGCTACTACTTCTAGTGTACTGCACTTATTGTTTTTAAAGTTTAGATTAACTTTCCCTTTTACCAGTAATAGACATCAGGCGAACCCACTCCGACTTTAGAGGTACTTGTAATTTACGTCCGCAAGTCAAGTACAAGAAGTCATCATTTTAGTCCAACTGACCAGTGTAGGGGTTGAACCCGCTACCTCAGCATCAGTGCACCAGAAGTTTAAGAGCAAGTGCTCTTACCCATTCAGCTGACCTCCATTACTACATTGTTATTAAGAATACTATTAACATCTCCGGGAAGGTTAACTCGGTCAAAACATGCCTGAAGAAGCTTGATGTGTTGGCCAGAAGTGCAAATATCGCAGCTCTGCTGTAAACAGGCTACAACACAATTACATCCAAAACAACATTTTGGACGAACATAGAAGAAGAAGAAAAGGTATTAACATCTATAAAGTAGACTTGAATATTTTGTTTCCTCTTGTGAAATATTTATGATTCCAAACCAGATGTTGCCATTAGGGTGTGAAGTTTTAGGTCTTTGCATTTTGTAGGTTATGACATGTACAATTGCTATATAAGCATTACTTGAACATTTATGTTAGTTAGTTGCGGTTCCAACTTCACAGCAACGGTACGTCCCCATTATGCTCCGTTCCTGTGCCAGTGAATATCACATGAAATGCTCCTCACTGCCCCATGTGAAAAGTGGAATAGATAGGAGTCTAGACAAGTCAATAGCCCGCACAGGTACATTGTGCATAATGCAGCCGTCAGAATGCCAACACAAAAGTCCTCCATGGAAAATACAGTTCATCATCGATGGAAGCGTCAGTCACTAGAAAACCAGCAGCCACACATTATTGATCATTACTGCATGAAAATCGAGAGGACCAACTTCATTGCCCCGAGATTTATCCCATATGATTCAGCAGGCCAGCCCACTGAAAGCATCACACAAAGCACGACCATCATAGCTCCAGCGACGACCCCCAGGAGTCTCCGAGAAAAATGCACTTGGGAACCAAAAAGGCAATCCAGTCAATTCCAAGTGACAGGCCGACCACCATCGTTCCAAACATGCAATTCACGCTACAACAAGTGCAGACAGATGTAAAAACATTCCAAATGAAATTCACAGCTCACAGTGTCGTGCCCCACACTCAACTCATTAGCAGGGCAATGGAACCATGCACTACCAGTCCAACATGAGGAAAATGAGACTGCAAACCATAGCCAGAAGCATAAACAGTCCAGAGGCTTAACGGTTAAAATGCCTATCTGCGATGTTGGGGACAGACTGAACATTTATGTACTATCCCTTATATGTTTTGTAAAAAAAACTGTTTAACTGTATCCCTTATTATTTGTTTTGTAAAAACTGTTTAACTGTGTTTTTGTTGTAATATCAAAGCCATATATGAAAATCTTTTATATGAGTGTATTGTTTATCTGCTGACTTGCTTTGTAGTTAATGAAGATTCGTGTTTATTTTGTTTGATATTTGACAGGTGTCCTACACTTTACCATGCGGTTTAACAGGTTCCTTAAATGCCATATTTAGAAATAATCCTCTAATTATTGTTGCACATTCTGCAGTTTAATCATGTCATTTTATTTTCTATACTTAGATTTCATATTTCAGCTACAGTAAAATATTGGTTTTCATCGATAATCTGTCCGAAAACAATTGGCGAAATCCGAAACTGACGAAAATATGAGTCAATGTAAATCCAATTAATTCGTTCTAGACACTCCAAAATACGTACCAAAAACAAATTGTATAGAGAATAAATACAGTGTTTAATACTATTTTTCAGCCCCAGACTTGTCTAAACTCGCACCTTCGCCGTGCCTAGTAACGCTGTGTATGCCAGTGCACCTCTTGAATTTTTCAAATCATCCTCTGCCTGCCTTAAAATCACTAAGTACACTAGCACTTGTCCCAGGAATTTTCTTAATGAGATCGGCATACAACAGTCTGGCCTTTTCACATATGATTGCCTCTGAAACAGAATTGCCATATAACTGGTTTTGATTTATCCAAATTAATAAAAACTGTTTGATATCTTCGATTGTTTATGATCTCTGTTTCGTTAGCACTTTCATGCCTTTCGCTACATTAGTCTCCTTTATTTCTTCCTTTTTCACCACAATGGAACTTATTGTTGATGGGGACTTCTCGTACATGCGGCCGATTTCAGCAATCTTAATACCGCTCTCGTATTTTATTATTAGCAAGTGATGCTCACACAACGAAAAACAATGCCATACTCAGCAGAAGAACAAGTGGGCTCCTTTGTTTTCGCAAAATTAGCAGTGAGGTCATGTAATAACGAATGCAACGAAAACAGGTTTTACTAACTATATGTACAGATTTACTGCATTCGTATGAACAATTTATTATCATATTTGTGATGTTTTCTTTCTATGTGCTTGGTTCTTTTCCCCATTATATCGTTCATGATATCCTTCGGATACACAGCTGATAATGTTTATAATCAGGGATACAATTGATAATGCTATAAACTGGATACACAGTTGAACATATTTATAACCAGGGATACATAATTGATAATGCTGTAAACTGTGAATACACAGTTTAAAATGTTTATAACCAGGGATACACAATTGATGTTTACAACCTGGAATACTTTTTGTTTTGCTTTGCATATCCTGTTTACAGGACATTTTAGTCAACACCAGCATTTTCCAACTGCTGTTGATGTCTTGGCAAGTTTTACATTCAGTAGTTTGCCATTGATTTCTGAACGACCGGCTCACATACCTTTCCATAAGAAACCAACACGACGCAATCCGCTGCCAAATCTCGCGCACCTGTTTCATACGTGGGTATAAGGGATTATGAACAGCGTCCTTAATTCCTTCACCAGGGAGACTGGCGAATACACAGTTAATAATGTTTATAACCAGGGATACAAAATTAATGTTTATAACCAGGGATACACAATTGATGTTTACAACCTGGAATACACAGTTAATAATGTTTATAACCAGGGATACACAGTTGATGCTGGAATACGCAGTTCAGGGATACACAATTGGTGTTTACAACCTGGAATGCACAGTTAATATTTATAACCAGTGATACACAATTGATATTTACAATGTGAAATATAAAGTTGATAATGCTATATACTATGGATACACAATTGATAATGTTCATAACAAGAAATACACAGTTGTTTATAACCTGTAATACATAGTTGATACTGTTTATAATCAGGAACAAAGAATTGATAATGTTTATAACCAGGGATACACAGTTGATAATTTTAATAAACAGGGATACTCATCAGATAATACTATAAACTGTGGATACTCAAGTTGATAATGTTTATAACCTGGGATAAAGAATTGGTAATGCTTGTAACCTGGAATAAAGAATTGCCCCGGGAAGGTTATCCCGGTCAACAAATGCCCGCAGAAGTCGGATGTGTCGGCCTAACGGCGCAAGAACGCAGCTCTGCTGTAAACAGGCACAACGCAATCACATCCGAAAAAAAACCTCCGGATGAACGAAGAAGAAGAAGAATAAAGAATTGGTAATGTTTATAACCTGGGATAAAGAATTGACAATATTTATAACCAGGGTTACACAGTTGACGATGTTGGGAATTGTTGTGTTCAAGTTCAAGTTTGTGAGTTTACGGCTCTATAGGTAATGTCTGTGAGTAAATCTGCATGTAGTCTTTCTAAATATGTGCCATTATTTTCAACATCTTTGTGACATTTGTGATTATTTTTCTTGACAAATGTATTGTGACTTATGTAGTTAAATCGAAGTATTAATTGCCACATATTTGTATGTCTAGTCAGAAGCTCAATTTTGGTGCAAAACCGCACTGCCTTTGTTGCTTGTAAAATATATCAATGTTGTGTTTGTCAGGCATAGATCTGTTTGGTTTGTTCATGTTCATTTATTTTATTCACTTTGTCATGTAATTCAGAAGAAGGCTGTTAATGTTTTATGGATGCTAGGTAACAAGAAGAAAATCAATCAAGAAGAAAAGCCAGATGCCACATGATAGCTGGCAGTCAAACTTCAGAATACATGCATCATTATACCAAATACAATTCTGGAAGGTTTGTTATACTACAACATTGTGCCATATATAGTTCTGAAAGGTCAGTTATACTACAACATTGTGCCAAATACAGCAATGAAAGGTCTATTATACAACATTGTGCCAAATACAACTCTAAAGGTCTGTTATCTACAACATTACACCACATACAGTCCTGAAGGATCTGCCATACTACAACATTGAACCTCATACTGCTCTGAAAGATATGTTATACTACAACATTGTACCATATACTGCCCTGAAAGGTCTACTCCATGGCCAAACCAAATAATTCTGTATGTTAGACTACGTAAGCCTGCAATATTTGCAGAGGACAGTTCATGCAGGAAACAAAATTGTGGATATAAGCAGATTTCAAGTGAGTAAGAAATGCGAGACACACCTCTTATAGAATCAAACCCTGCACATTGTTGCAGAAGGTAGGTGAGTTACCGCTGTACATCAGCAGTATCTGATGTTGCTTAAAAAAACCAGTATGATGGGTAGACAATCTAAACATTCCTACTTGCTCAGCCGTGAAACAAAATAACTTAATCCATTATTTAGACAATCAGTATTTACTGCAGGAGCTGGCTGGCCGAGTGGCTAAGAATGCCAGGTTCTCATTCAGGAGACCCGGGTTCGAATCCTTGATAAGGCATGGATTTTTTTTTTTGGGGGGGGGGGGGGGGGAAGAACACCCTAACCTGCACAATTCGTGGCGACTGCACTAGCCATGCGGCCTTAATTCCTCAGGTTCAGGAACCCCCTGCCCTACGCAAGTTACTATAGGCAGTAAAATAACAGTATTTACTATTCACTTGTTGGATTTCTATCATGATATAAATGGTTCTTTATGTCTGTCCTTGTTTGAGTTGAGTCAAGAACCGAAATGACAGCTCTATGTACAGAGATCTCATAATTCCTAGACTATCACAGAAATTGATGTCTGAATCTTTATCAGTCATCTGAGAAAGAACGCAAAGAGAACTTACTGATTTTTGCAGTTCTCCAGTTCTTGTCTAATTTTTGCTTTTCTCCTGTAGAATACTGATTTGTAGTTTCCCCACCAATCATCTTGTTCTTCTTGTTAACATATAACAATAATTGAATATGCATCATTCTCTTGTTATGTGAAAATGGTTTCTTAGCGTTCATAGATCTTCATTTATTTTTTTTATCTTATATAACAATGGTTTTATAGAGTTCACCGATATCTTGTTGACTCTAACTCAAGTACATGGCAGAATAGTTTCTTCCTCTTTCTGTCTTTGTCCTACTGCTGTATCTTGGGATGTATAAGGACCAGTTTACCCTCCTTAAGGCACTTTAGGTATATGGTGCTAAACCCACAAAGCTCAGTGGGTGATTCAGTCAGTATCCTGTTGATATCAATTCTAAAAATCCACCCAATGCAGATTTGAACCCGTGGTCCCCAGGCTGGCAGGCAAAGGTCTAGCCACAATTCTACTGCTGTTTCTTTGCTGGACCAGCAGGCAAAGGTCTCGCCACAATTCTACTGCTGTTTCTTTCCTGGGCCTGCAGGCAAAGGTATAGCCATCTTTCTACTGCTGTTTCTTTCCTGGGCCATCAGAGGCTACTGCTGTTTTTTCCTGGGCCATCAGGCAAAGGTCTAGCCACAATTCTACCACTGTTTCTTTGCTGGACCAGCAGGCAAAGGTCTAGCCACAATTCTACTGCTGTTTCTTTCCTGGGCTGGCTGGCAAAGTTCTAGCCACAAGGCTACCGTTGTTTCTTTCCTGGGCCGGCAGGCAAAGGTCTAGCCACAAGGCTACCGTTGTTTCTCTCCTGGGCCGGCTGGCAAAGGTCTAGCCACAATTCTACCACTGTTTCTTTCCTGGGGCGCAGAGGCAAATAAAAGACTGTCACTTTATTTGTTAATGTGATGATATTTGGACTGCTTGTTCAGTTAGAAAATGAACTTTTGTATGTGGACTGTCACATTTGCCATTGTGTGGATGTTGTTAGTTATTATATTTTAATGCTGTATGTGTCGGTGAATACTAGTTATTCATTTTATTCCTAAACATATTGACTATGTTATTGTGCATGTGTCTGGACACAATTTTTCCAGAGTTTTTCAAATTTGTGTCGATATGTTTCTTCCACTTAGGTATGATGTTTTATCCCAAATAAAATAAAGTTTGTATGGCCAGTAGGGGTTATGGTCTTATGAATAGACAGTGTTAGGGACAAAAGATGCAGCAAAACGATGTCTCCAGTCAGCAACTCACAGTTTAGGAGCCGAGTTTGTATAGTTGTTAGTGCACCTGCTTGCCTTGACATTGGTTAGAGTTCAATACCCATCAGTGATGAGGTATTCTTTTTTCCTGACTGGCATGGCTCTTGGAGAGCAGCGGTGACTCTTGAAATGTGAACAAACAAATTAGAAAGGGCTTGGACATGGCTCGGGTGTGGCTTCTAACGAGAATGTCGCGGATACCTTGGATGGCAAAGGTACGAGGGGGCTTCAAATGAAAACCTTAAATGTTTTTTTTGGGGGGTGAATATATTCTGAAAAAGTAAAGAGTAAATGTATCATTGTTTGATGTAGTCGCACCTGAGTCAAATGCAAGTCCACCAGCGCCGATAAAGTGCTTGGATACCTGTAGAAAATTTGACTCTGGAGACACTACTTGCTGTGCCTGACCCGGGCGTGGACTGTCTGTCACAGAAGTAATTCATTTTGAAACTTCCTACTCCACTCATACACTTGCTGGACTGACAGGCATGCATCGCCATACTGGATCTTCATTCGCCGATGAATTTCTATAGGTTTCACCTCTTTAACTTATCCCAAAACGGTATACAGAACACCGCTCTTCCTCTTTGGTGCATGTCAAAAGTGGGGCAGGCATCTTTAAACTGTCATTATGATGTCACTGTGTTCATCTGCTCCATGATGTCACATGCTTAACACTCTTCACATTGTTAACAACAATATTGACAGGTTACAAGACAATAACATGGCTATTGTAATTTCTATCACAATTTAAAGTTTATCATGTGAAGCCTCCTCATAAATAACTACGATTGCTTAGAAGAGGCTAATGAAGATAGAACATTATACCCTGGAAAGGTTAACCCTGTCAACAAATGCCCGCAGAAGTCGGATGTGTCGGCCTAACAGCGCAAGAACCAGCTCTGCTGTGAAAAGGCACAATACAATCAGTCTAAAAAAAACTCCATGGATGAACGCAGAAGAAGGAGAAGAAGAAGATCCAGAACACCACGGACTAAGATCTGTTGAAACACATGAATGTCTACACCACTTTGCAAGACTGATGATGATGTGATGGATTGACACACTCCCAGTACGGCCAGCATGAAGATAGACACAGAACACTGCAGAAACCTTGAGACAGGGTCAGCCAGCATGAAGATACACAGAACACTGCAGACACCATGAGACAGGGGTCAGCCAGCATGAAGATAGACACAGGACACTGCAGACACCATGAGACAGGGGTCAGCCAGCATGAAGATACACAGGACACTGCAGACACCATAAGACAGGGGTCAACCAGCATGAAAATAGACACAGGACACTGCAGACACCATGAGACAGCAGTCGGCTAGCATGAAGATAGACACAGGACACTGCAGACTCCATAAGACAGGGGTCAACTAGCATGAAGATAGACACAGGACACTGCAGACATCATGAGACAGGAGTCGGCTAGCATGAAGATAGACACAGGACACTGCAGACACCATGAGACAGGGTCAGCCAGCATGAAGATGGACACATGACACTGCAGACACCATGAGACAGGGGTCAACCAGCATGAAGATGGACACAGGACACTGCAGACACCATGAGACAGGGGTCGGCCAGCATGAAGATGGACACATGACACTGCAGACACCATGAGACAGGGTCAACCAGCATGAAGATGGACACAGGACACTGCAGACACCATGAGACGGGTCGGCCAGCATGAAGATAGACACATGACACTGCAGACACCATGAGACAGGGGTCGGCCAGCATGAAGATAGACACATGACACTGCAGACACCATGAGACAGGGGTCAGCCAGCATGAAGATAGACACAGGACACCATGAGACAGGGGTCAACCAGCATGAAGATAGACACATGACACTGCAGACACCATGAGACAGGGGTCAACCAGCATGAAGATGGACACAGGACACTGCAGACACCATGAGACAGGTCAGCCAGCATGAAGATGGACACAGGAAACCATGAGATGGGTCAGCCAGCATGAAGATGGACACATGACACTGCAGACACCATGAAGGTACATGAGGCAGGAGAAATTGCAAGAGAAAGAGGCTTTTTAATGCGCTGTGATGAGAATGAGTTTCTGTTACATGATGATGATGAGGGCTGGGGAGATGCATGATCACCCATGCCAGCCAGCATGACACATTATGACAATAGTGATGCTTTGTCAAGGCAATATCATTGTATGGAGTGACAGATTCATGAGCCAACAGCTTTCTGTCAATGTTTGTTTGTTTTGTGTGTCCTATGGTATCCTTTTTGCTTTCTCATTCTGTGGGTGCCTCTGAACACTTCATAATACACATATTTTTGTTTAAGTATGTTCTTGTCTTTGATAATTTACTTTTGAAATACTTGTGTCTGCATTTGACTTTTGCTGTAGCCATCATTTGTGCAGGCCAGGTATTTGAGTAACTAGGGTTGAAAATAATATTTATATATGTTAGATTTGCATTATTTTCTCACCATTTTACCCTTGTCATTCTTCAGGAGTACTTACCCAAGTAGTTTTGAAAATGTTCAATTTTAACATATTGAAGACGTCGATGGTGCCTTTTAGTCTTTGGAATTTTAACTTGAACACACAATGATAGTGCCTGTTAATCTTTTATATGCTTAGAGTCAAACGGAAGACACTGATAGTTCCAATGGTCCTTTAGAATTTTAACTTACAGATATATTGATGACACAGTGATGGTGCCAATTTTAAATAAATTACTATTAGTCTGGAATTTTAATGTTCAAGACATTGTGACAGTGCTACTTGGTCTTTGGAATTTGTAACTTGCAGTCATACTGAAGACAGTGATAGTTGTCACTAGTGACTGAAATCTGATACATCCATGTAAATATTCTGACACTGTGACATTTGTGCATCATTATACATGTACAGAAATCAGCACCTAGTTATAAAATGTTAGTGGCCATGTGTAACTTAATGTCATCGAATATCATGTGCGAAGGGGCGATCCAACAGTTGTGCACTTTAATATGGAGTCAAGTGGGCATGTTGGTGTAATTTTGTGGATTATACTGACAACAGCATGAGTGTGGCTGGGTGAAGGTTTGGTGCATGCATTTGCCATTCACTAAGAGAGGGAACCTATTCCTCCTTGCATTCAAGCTTATAAGGAGGAACCTATTCCTCCATACATTCAAGCTAAAGAGAGGGAACCTATTTCTCTGTGCATTCAAGCTAAAGAGAGGGAACCTATTCCTCTGTACATTCAAACTTAAGAGAGAGAACCTATTCTTCTGTACATTCAAACTTAAGAGAGAGAACCTATTCCTCTGTACATTCAAACTTAAGAGAGAGAACCTATTCTTCTGTACATTCAAACTTAAGAGAGAGAACCTATTCTTCTGTACATTCAACTTAAGAGAGAGAACCTATTCTTCTGTACATTCAAACTTAAGAGAGAGAACCTATTCCTCTGTACATTCAAACTTAAGAGAGAGAACCTATTCTTCTGTACATTCAAACTTAAGAGAGAGAACCTATTCTTCTGTACATTCAAACTTAAGAGAGAGAACCTATTCTTCTGTACATTCAAACGTAAGAGAGAGAACCTATTCCTCTGTACATTCAAACTTAAGAGAGGGAACCTATTCCTCAATACATTCAAACTTAAGAGAGGCAACCTATTCCTCCATACATTCAAAGCTTACATATTGTGATGGTCCTAACACTTCGTAGACCCATCGTAGGTTCCTGCTTCGGGACTTGTCTTAAGAAGGGGTCAAGGCATGTATTTGAGAATTGGTGACCTTTAGTCTTCTCAGATTCACCCCTCATGGCGATGCACTTCTCCCATCTCTTCTTCACCAATCTGATGCCTTGATTGTAGAACCCTCATGTCTGGGCCTGGGATCATGTCCTCCAGTTCAGTTCCAAGTCCTGTCATTGGAAAAACAATGTCCTCAAAGTGGATTCTTCATCTTTGGAAACTGGAACGAGTTACTCTGTGCCAAACCCAGTGAGTATGGTGGCTGGGGCATATCCTTTACAGGATGTAGCAGTCAACCCCAGCATTTTTTGACTGTTCATGATTCCTGGGCAAGTTTATGTTCACTAGTTTGCCATAGCTTTCTGAACGACTGGCACCCATACCATTTCATAAAAAACCAGTGTAAGGCAGTCTGCTGTCAAATCGGCCACCGCTGTGTTTCAAACACAGGTATACAGGATTGCGAACTGTGTCCGTAACACCGTTGCCACGAAGCCAGTGTGAGTATGGTGGCTGGGGGAATAATGACATATCCACACTGCTTGGAAAGTTCAAAGGTGCCACAAGCCTTCACTTTATCAATGATGCCACATCATACACACACACGCCATGGTTTACCACCAATTTCTCACGAACATGGCACCACCACCACCTCCTCCCCCCCAGAATATTTAAACCATTAGTGTGTCTTTACAATGATACACAACACTCCTGCCTGTCTTAATGATTTCTGAGTAAAAGTGCAAAGCTTTTCGACCACCCCTCATACGGTTTACTTGCAGCTGTACATTTATATATCCATTTTATGCTGGTTCCTCCCCTTCCTAAAACCATTAATTCCCTTGCCCCTCCATTAAATGTTGTTTTTGAACGTTTAATGACATGTGTGAACATACAGAACAGATAACCGTGATATATGTGTATTACCCATACATGTAAGTTGTGATTAATCACCATTATACTCGTTTTTATAAGACTGTGTTCATTGTGTTTTTTAACATTTTATTATTGCCATGCTTGTCTTCCATCTTGGGGTGTGGGGTTTGAGTAGTGAAGAAATGTGGTGATTGCCGCTGAAACCAAAAATGAACAGGTAAAAGACATCCATGGCTTGTACTTGTTATTTCTCTTCTACCCTGGAGAGTGCAGACACCCCGTGGTGTGACCTCATTTCTTGATTCAGTCATTCCTCTTCTACCCTGGAGAGTGCAGACACCCCGTGATGTGACCTCATTTCTTGATTGTCATTCCTCTTCTACCCTGGAGAGTGCAGACACCCCATGATGTGATCTCATTTCTTGATTCAGTCATTTCTCTTCTGCCCTGGAGAGTACAGACACCCCGTGATGTGATCTCATTTCTTGATTCAGTCATTCCACTTCTACCCTGGAGAGTACAGACACCCCGTGATGTGATCTCATTTCTTGATTCAGTCATTCCACTTCTACCCTGGAGAGTACAGACACCCCATGATGTGATCTCATTTCTTGATTCAGTCATTTCTCTTCTACCCTGGAGAGTACAGACACCTCGTGATGTGATCTCAGTTCTTGATTCAGTCATTCCACTGCTACCCCTGAGAGTGTAGGCAGTGTGTGCTCTTTCTATTTGGGCATGTTTCAAATGCGCCAGTCAAGAAGACTTCTCAAGTGTAGATGAGATATAAACAGTTCTCTAGTACTATAAGGACAGTCTTGTCTTGAACATGGGAGAAGTCCTGGATGGGGTGGGGGGAGGTGGGACACCTTGGACATGGGAGAAGTCCTGGATGGGGTGGAGGGACATCTTGGGGACATGGGAGAAGTCCTGGATGGAGTGGGGATGTCTTGGACATGGGGGATGTCCTGGATGGGGTGGGGGGACATCTTGGACATGGGAGAAGTCCTGGATGGAGTGGGGATGTCTTGGACATGGGGATGTCCTGGATGGGGTGGGGGGACATCTTGGACATGGGAGAAAGTCCTGGATGGGGTGGGGGGACATCTTGGACATGGGAGAAGTCCTGGATAGGGTGGGGGATGTCTTGGACATGGGGGAAGTATTGGACATGGGAGATGTCCTGGATGGGGTGGGGGGACATCTTGGGGACATGGGAGAAGTCCTGGATGGGGTGGGGGGGGGAAGTCTTGGACATGGCGGAAGTCCTGGATGGGGGGGGGGGGGGGGGAACGTCTTAGACATGGGAGAAGTCCTGGATGGGGTGGTGGGACATCTTGGGGACATGAGAGAAGTCCTGGATGGAGTGGGGATGTCTTGGACATGGGGGATGTCCTGGATGGGGTGGGGGGACATCTTGGACATGGGAGAAGTCCTGGATGGGGTGGGGGGACATCTTGGACATGGGAGAAGTCCTGGATGGGGTGGGGGGACGTCTTGGACATGGGGGAAGTCTTGGACATGAGAGATGTCCTGGATGGGGTGGGGGGGACATCTTGGGGACATGGGAGAAGTCCTGGATGGAGTGGGGACGTCTTGGACATGGGGTAAGTCTTGGATGGGGTGGTGGGACATCTTGGACATGGGGGAAGTCTTGGACATGGGAGAAGTCCTGGATGGGGTGGAGGGACATCTTGGGGACATGGGAGAAGTACTGGATGGGGTGAGGACGTCTTGGACATGGGGGAAGTCTTGGATGGGGTGGTGGGACATCTTGGACATGGAGGAAGTCTTGGACATGGGAGAAGTCCTGGATGGGGTGGGGGACATCTTGGGGACATGGGAGAAGTCCTGGATGGGGTGGGGGGACATCTTGGGGACATGGGAGAAGTCCTGGATGGGGTGGGGGGACGTCTTGGACACATGGGAGAAGTCCTGGATGGGGTGGGGGGACAGTCTTGGGGACACATGGGAGAAGTCCTGGATGGGGTGGGGGGACGTCTTGGACACATGGGAGAAGTCCTGGATGGGGTGGGGGGGGGGGGGGACATGGGAGAAGTCCTGGATGGGGTGGGGTGGGGGAGACATCTTGGGGACATGGGAGAAGTCCTGGATGGGGTGGGGGGGGACGTCTTGGACATGGGAGAAGTCCTGGATGGGGTGGGGGGACATCTTAGGGACATGGGAGAAGTCCTGGATGGGGTGGGGGGACGTCTTGGACATGGGAGAAGTCCTGGATGGGGTGGGGGTGGGGGAGACATCTTGGGGACATGGGAGAAGTCCTGGATGGGGGTGGGGGACGTCTTGGACATGGGAGAAGTCCTGGATGGGGTGGGGGGACATCTTAGGGACATGGGAGAAGTCCTGGATGGGGTGGGGGGACGTCTTGGACATGGGAGAAGTCCTGGATGGGGTGGGGGGGACATCTTAGGGCCATGGGAGAAGTCCTGGATGGGGTGGGGGGACGTCTTGGACATGGGGGAAGTCTTGGATGGGTGGGGACGTCTTGGACATGGGGTAAGTCTTGGATGGGGTGGTGGGACATCTTGGACATGGGGGGAAGTCTTGGACATGGGAGAAGTCCTGGATGGGGTGGAGGGACATCTTGGGGACATGGGAGAAGTCCTGGATGGGGTGGGGACGTCTTGGACATGGGGAAGTCTTGGATGGGGTGATGGGACATCTTGGACATGGAGGAAGTCTTGGACATGGGAGAAGTCCTGGATGGGGTGGGGGACATCTTGGGGACATGGGAGAAGTCCTGGATGGGGTGGGGGGGACGTCTTGGACACATGGGAGAAGTCCTGGATGGGGTGGGGGTGGGGGGACATCTTGGGGACATGGGAGAAGTCCTGGATGGGGTGGGGGGACGTCTTGGACATGGGAGAAGTCCTGGATGGGGTGGGGGGACATCTTGGGGACATGGGAGAAGTCCTGGATGGGGTGGAGGGACGTCTTGGGACATGGGGGAAGTCTTGGATGGGGTGGGGGGACGTCTTGGACATGGGGGGGGGGGAAGTCTTGGATGGGGTGGGGGGACATGAGAGAAGTCCTGGATGGGGTGGTGGGGACGTCTTGGACACATGGGAGAAGTTCTGGATGGGGTGGGGGGGGGACATCTTGGGGACATGGGAGAAGTCCTGGATGGGGTGGGGGGACGTCTTGGACATGGGAGAAGTCCTGGATGGGGTGGGGGGACGTCTTGGGGATATGGGAGAAGTCCTGGATGGGGTGGGGGGACGTCTTGGACATGGGGGAAGTCTTGGACATGGGGGAAGTCCTGGATGGGGTGGAGGGACGTCTTGGACATGGAAGAAGTCCTGGATGGGGTGGGGGGACATCTTGGGGACATGGGAGAAGTCCTGGATGGAGTGGGGAAGTCTTGGACATGGGGGAAGTGTTGGACATGGGAGAAGTCCTGGATGGGGTGGGGGGACATCTTGGACATGATGGAAGTCTTGGATGGGGTGGGGGGGGGGGCATCTTGGGGACATGGGAGAAGTCCTGGATGGGGTGGCGGGACATCTTGGACATGGGAGAAGTCCTTGATGGGGTGGGGAAGTCTTGGACATTGGGGAAGTCTTGGACACGGAACAATTCTTGGACACGGGGTAAGTCTTGAACATGAGGATAAGGTCCTGGGGAAAAGTCTTAGACATGGGGGTAAGGTCTTGAGGAAGTGTTGGACATGAGGGGATAGTTTTGAACATGGGGGAAGGAAACTTAAATATGAGCAAAACAAATAGGTGATCTCGTGCTCATGGTGCAGATGTTACGAACCTCACTGGTGCTATGTGGAGTTTGTGCACTGATCTGAGATTCCCTTTGTGTAACATAAAAGAGAACAGAGCATTAGTACATATTTACAGTGCGATGAAAATTATTCTTAAAACCAGTCAACGAATCAAACTTAAAAATGAAACATAAGACAGCTGTATGCATGAATATTTAACCTTTAACTCTGTTAAAATAATCAATGTCTCAGCAAACATACATGTCTTATCAACAATAAATCACAATAAATGGTCAAATTACCATAGAAAATATATACACAAATTGACCAAGACAAAAATTTCCTGCACATTACAGGCTAAATGCAGATACTACTAGTGTGGTTGTAAAATGAGAGCACTGTTTCAAATACTTGTGTAAAGTTGCACTAAATAAAGTCATACTAATGGTAGAGATACTAAAAACAGTTGATGAGTCATGTTGTAACAATCATATAGTGAAGATTCATGGCCAATGGAAAGGTTTAATGTTTCATATATATATATATATATATATATATATATATATATATATATATGTCATTAGTCATGCTGGGCTCTTCAGTGGTTCTCATGTTTATATATTTCGTTTGTTACTCTCTTCAAGCAGTGGTTCTCATGTTTATATATTTCATCAGCTGTGCTCTTCAAGCAGCAGTTCTCATGTTTATATATTTCATTGGTCACTCTCTTCAAACAATGGTTCTTATGTGTATATATTTCATCTGTCACTCTCTTCAAACATTGGTTCTTATGTGTATATGTTTCATTAGCCATGCTCTTCAAACAGTGGTTCTCATGTTTATACATTTCATCAGTCAACTCTCTTCAAACAATGGTTTATCTTGGACATGAGTATTATGTTTATATATTTCATCCGTCACTCTCTTCAAATATTGGTTCTCATGTTTATATCCTCCATCAGCTGTGCTCTTCAAGCAGTGATTATTATATTTATATGTTTCAACAGCCATGCTCTTCAAATAGCGGTTCTCATGTTTATATGTTTGATCTGTCACTCTCTTCAAACAGTGGTTCTCTTGTTTATATTTTTCATTGGTCACTCTCTTCAAACAGTGGTTCTCATGTTTATTTTTTTTCGGTTGTGCTCTTCAAGCAGTGGTTCTCATGTTTATATTTTTCATCAGTCGCTCTCTTCAAGCAGTGGTTCTCATGTTTATATGTTTCATCAGTTGCTCTCTTCAAGCAGTGGTTTTCATGTTTATATGTTTCATCAGTCGCTCTCTTCAAGCAGTGCTTCTCAACTTTATATGTTTAATCTGTCGCTCTCTTCAAACAGTGATTCTTATGTTTATGTTCTTCAAGCAGTGGTTCTCATGCTTAATCAGTCACGCTCTTCAAGCAGTGGTCCTCATGTTTATACGATATCTACCATGACCAGAATTCTTAAACCGTTATGCTATGCTAGAGAACCTAGAAAAATCAGGACATTGTGGTGGAGGAGCTGTAGTGGCTTAGGATTTAGGGTGCTGGCCTGACCAGACAGCTGTCTAGGTTTTTCTACCAGAGGCAGAATGATTGTTTCTTACCAGAACTGGTTTAATTTCCAGCAGAGGCAGAATGATTGTTTCTGACCAAAACTGGTTTAATTTCCAGCATAGGCAGAATGATTGTTTCCGAGCAGAACTGGTTTAATTTCCAGCAGAGGCAGAATGATTGTTTCCAACCAGAACGGCCCAGGGGTTGACCCAGCCTCACAAACATGGGCACCAGGCAATGTCTGGCCGGGAAAGGTGATGAGGGAACTAGACACTCCACCTCATATGTTACGGCCTAGAATATGTGAAGACTGATCACTTCACACCCCTAGGGCAGTACCTACTATGTAACACGTTTACTTTGTTTTACTGTAATTGGTGGTATCTTGCCTTTGGACAAGGGGGAGGTGGTCATGCATTTGTGGGACCAGGTGGAGAAGGCGGGGGAACAGATTGAGAACCCGTATGTGGAAAGAATGAGATTGCAGGGGTTCGATAGGGGTTCTGGAAGAATCTCAACACTGAGAGGGAAGACCAGGAGAACTTTAAATTAGATAGCGGTGGGAACGATTAGTAGTATGACTCTTCACTGGCTGTTGAAAGAGGGGACGGAGCACATATGAGAATGTACTGAGTGCAGTGATGTCGGTTCTTAACTCAACTCAACTGTAATGGAACCTCTATAAAATTGTGCAGGAATAGGAAACAGGAGCCACAACAGCACAAGATATTTTGTGAGCCTATGATGAGTGTTCAGATGGAAGATGCATAACAGAGATTAAGAGCAGAATAGGGTAAGCAAAGGCCGCATTTAAGAAAATGAAGAATATCTTATGCAATAAGTCACTATCATTGAATGTAAGAGAGTGCTGAAGTGCTATATAGAACCTGTTTTGCTGTTATGGCTGTGAATGAACAAATTAGGAAGAGATTGGAAGCAACAGAGATGTGGTTCCTGAGATGAATGTTGCGAATTCCTTGGACTGCCAAAGTAACTAACGACTGCTGAAAGAGGCTAATGAAACTAGAACCTTATATACAACAATAAGAAAGAGGCAAACAGCTTTGTTTGGTCACGTGATGAGAAGTGAGGCATTGGAGAACATCGTGACAACTGGAAAGATCGAGGGGAAGAGATGCAGAGGCAGACCAAGAGAAATGATGCTGGATGGATTGAGACTGCGGCATGGAGGAATATCAACAGCGGAGTTGATCCAGATAACCAAAGACCGAGATCTGTGGCGAGTCATGAATGCCTATGTCAGCCGGCATGGCACTTGATGATGATGATCAGTGTGTGTCTGTCTCTCTCCACAATACAGCCAGATGTTATTTATTGCACGCAGTGTACATTCTATTCACGCCATGAGGAGAAATAAACTTGAAAACTCAGTGACATCTGGCAAACTAAATAGGAAAAGAGCCAGGAGAAGACACACAGATAAATAAATACCTGGATGACATGGTCACATCAACACAGGACAAGAACACAGACCTGTTCCAGAATTGGTGAATTTGAGAGATGGCAAACCATGCCAGCCCATGGCTGTTGGCATGGCACATGATGATGATGATACTGTGTACAGTAAATGACAGTTTGGTGCATGGGAACACTTCTGTTAGTGAAATCTTCACGACTACGGTTGCTGAAGAGGGAATCGAGTATGGAATTGGTTACAATAACGCTGGTTAGGGTGATTCTGACGTGCATAACCAGCACATTACAGGACCAGTCAGCATCTGCTTCCTTCCACTTCTTCAAGGAGAAACTTGGCACTTATCTGATGTGTCCTGATCATAGTGATACCAGTTTTTCAGAAAGAGGCAGTCATAATTTTTTGTCACATTAGGAGAAGATAAAAATACAAACTGGAGCATGTTGTGACAGCTGGAACAATTTGTGGAAAGAGAGATAGAGGAAGACGGTGAGAGAAGACTCTTGACAGCCTTTATCCATGACATGGAAAGCTAATTGATAAATGCTGTTGAAGATCACAAGGTGTGGAGAGGTATGATTGCCCAGGCCAGTCTGCAAGACAGCCTGAGGATGATATACTGTAACAGGAGCCACAGTGACATTGTGGTTAGTGTGCTTGCTTATCAAGATTATGTTCTGGTTCCAATCCACAGTAGTGACAGGATTCACCCCCCCCCCCACACACACACACACACACACACACACACTTGTTCAACCTCTGGGGCTGACCAAACCTAAAAATGCGATTAATTTTCAGAATTCCTCGGGAAGGAAGATATAGAGGTTAGCGCACTAGCCAATCAACACAATGGTTCCCGGCTTGAGTCTGGCCATTATGGCTGTGAATTGAACCCACAGATGAAGTCTGTGACAACTTTGATGCACTCATCATTCCCAGACTCAGATATGCAGATGATACAGTCCTCCTCTCAAACAGTGCTAAGGGACTGTTGCATGTCCTTTGCAGGATATCAAGATCAAGCCCCACCCTAAGTTGATTTACTAAGTAATTTTATGTTCAGTAGTTTGCCATTGCTTTCTGAACGAGAAATCAATGTTTAATCCATCTGGCCTGACAGATATAGGGAACGATCCCCCTTCCTCTCTGTCACACCAGACAGTTACTTCTGTCTGTTAAAAGACAATTAAGATACAAAAAATGTATTTTCTAAATACAAATAAATAAATAAATTATAATGTCTCCATAAAAAAAACCACATAACCAAAAAAAAAATAAATTTACAATCTTCAATGAAGACACTGAAAATCTACACACAGAAATCAGTCCAGTGAACAGGGAGTATGGAGTACGCTTGAGTTTGAAGCGAGTGAAGGCAACCAACCAGCAGGACACTGTACACGTCACAGACAATGAATATCATGGCTCCATAATTAACAGGAGAGTCAGGCTTAGACTGGCTATAGGAATGCAGGGGTTAGATACCACGTAGAGCCTCTAGTGGTTCACAACCTGTTTTGGCCCATGCACCCCTTCACCATGTGTTCAGAATATAATCTCCCCCCCCCCCCTCCTTCTACACAGTATAGGTAAAAATGGAAGCTAAATTTAATAACATATACTAGAACAAGTCTAGACATCTACATAAAATGTGATTTTAGGGTCTACTTATGTTATAAAACAAAATTTCAGAAGGGTGAGAAGTGCAGAACCGTAAAGTAAGGGAAAAACAATATCAAATAATCGGTTCTTGTACTAACGCGATCTTGAAATCATCTTAATTCCCCCCCCCCCCCCTAAAATATGTTATAAAAATCTTTTAGAATACAGTTAAATGATTTGGTGCCGAAGGATAATATATCACCAAACTAGGGTCTTCGTGTTGTTTTGTTTTGTGGTATCTTCCGCAATTTCAGTGCTCAGTGAACGGAAATTGACATTATAATACTTGTTGTTCATTTGATTATGTACAATGCCTGGTCCAAACCTACTTTCTGTCTGGCACTGAATCAGTGAAGAAGAAGAATAGCCAATGTTACCAGTCTTCAGTGGAATGTAGCCATTATCATCAACCTTCAGTAGCATGTAGTAAAGGTTACCAGCCTTCAGTAGCAGGTAGTCAATATTACCAGCCTTCAGTAGCAGGTAGCCAATATTACCAGCCTTCAGTAGCAGGTAGACAATGTTATTATAGCTCGGTATCATGTAGCAAATGTAACCAATTTTAGTACTATGCGAAAAATGTTACCAGTCTTCAGTAGCTCGTTGTAAATGTTGAAAGTCTTCAGTAGCACTTTAAATTGTTATAAAGTCTGCAATAACAAATGTTACACACATGTAGTAACAGTCACCAAACACTGCAAGCTGTCATTAGCAAGTAACAATTTCAGATACGTATAACAAATGTCATACGCCCAGCACATACATGTGCAACCTTCAGTAAATCATGAGGACATGACACAGAGTGCTGTCAGAACTTTCTCCTGATCGCTCAAGAACAAAACAGAAAAAGAGTGTGATTAGGCATGAATTAAAATAGATATCACTGTACAGTTTATAATGAACATAAGGGGAAATGAGGATTAACATAAATACCACTATACACTTTATAATGAACAGAAGGGGAAATGAGGATTAAAATAAATACCACTGTACAGTGTATAATAAACAGAAGGGGGGAATAAAATAAGAGTTAAAATAAATACCACTGTACAGTTTACAATATACGGAAGGGGGAACGAGGGTCAAAATTAAAAAAATGGAAAATGCCGTACAAATTATTAAAGAAAAGTGTTATGTTACAAGCATTACATATATATTCCATGTAATACCAGAAAACAAAATGTCCACATTACACTGTACACAGTTATATAAGAACTGCCAAGATTCTAGTGTGGTAATACTGCTCATACTAACATTCAGAACATTGGCTCGATCATACATGAATTTGGCAGATGATGAGATGAATGGACTAAGACAAACTCAAGGCAGCAACTGATATAATATTTATTCCCGAAGGATGCACATCACATACATTCTCACAGCAGGCTGGGTCCAATAAATGTAACAATGATCATATGCTCATCCACCTGTCAACTGTGGGCCAAGTGTTTGGTGGCCTTAAATTACTTAAATGCAGCCCGATATGTGACCTATTTTCGTCATATCACTATCTGGTGCAGTCCAGCAGGTTAACTAACAATGAAATATACAATGGAGACAGATTCTCTTTATGTACAGCTGCTCACGATCGCTAATCTTCACACACACCACTTATTGTAACTTTTCCATTGCTCAAACTGGTTCACACTTACACACATCCTCAAAATACTGGTATCATGTCACTCGAAAATAGTCTTACAATGTGGGACATTGGCGGATAGTGTCAAGTTGAACAGTGTTTGTCACTGTAGAAATATCGCTAGTCTAATGATCATGTGATGTTTGTTGTGTGTGCATCTTCTGTGTGACTGTCTCCAAGCTGCCTCGTGCCTGAATGAGAGACTATCTGTCCTCGATTCAGAACGTTAACTTAGATTATGAGTTTCACTTGTGGAAAATTCAGGTGCCACTATGTTCATTGACTAGCCGATTGACTGACATTTTTTTTAGCCCGGTCACATATTTATGTCTTGCTATGTTGAACTGTTGTATAACTGTCTTAATTGTTTAGAAATATCTTTTTATTATTCTGTTTGGATCCCTGACAAGAACCTTTGTTAACGAACCTTTGTTTTTCCATTCGAGCTCCCTCATTATATTTTGTATTAATTCAGTTTCCTGCAGCAATCAACCATTCTTCATTACCACGAGACAATGGCCCAGAGAGAGCTCAAAAGTTTAGATACAACTGAAACAAAAAGCCAGAGGTCTCTACTACAAATGGGTGGATGGAATATCTGGGACTATGAATACCATGTATGAAGTATCATGTAATAGTGTCTGTTAGAATGTCACTCTGATCACAGCCTAATCAATTGGGGAACCTTGGGGGCCACTAACACAGTTCAGGGAACAGGGAGGCAGGACAAGTAAATTACTCAAGGGATGGGTGTGAATCTGCAACTTTGACCTACTTTATTGGAGTGTCTAGTTGGTCATGCGTCGAAGTACACTTGTTCCTGCAGCGAGGCGACATCATCATTTGGAGGTGACAGGTTCAAATCCCGGTCAGCAACTATAGCTTTCAAATTTTATGTTGTCTAGTGCATTCTCTAATTTCTACTTACTTCTCCTTCTATGAGCGCCAAAACAATACTATGTGTTTATTTGTGAACTGATCACAGCCTGCTCAGAAGTTTCACAATCCTCTGCCACAGACTTTCACCCATGCATGCTTTCTCAGTGACCCCATGAGTATGCTAAGGAAGATCAAGATGGGCTGGGCCAGAAGCAATGGCTTGAATCCCTGAGGAAGTCAGGACTGACTAATATCTGCTTCATGTTTGTGTCAGGGCAGGCTGGTGTAAGAGGAAACAAATGAGCAGAAAGGCTTGCTGACATGGTCGAGCAATGGACCAATCTGCCATCCTGAATGGCCTCAGGGAGGTAGGACAAGTAAATGACTCAAGGGATGGATGTGAATCTGCAACTTCGGCCATACTGCAAGAACAAGTCAAACTGGGTCAAGCTAGACCATAGAGTGTCACATAGAAAGCCAACGAAGAATTGTCAGCAAACACAGAACTGGTGTTGTCAGTTGCTACACACTGAGAAAGATACTGAGCAGAGGATCTGAAAACTTATGAACTTAAGATTGATGTGCAATACAAAAGATATGTTGACTAAATAACAAATAATCTTGTTTCAGCAAATAGTTGTACCAAATGACCTAGTGAAATAAAAGCCAAAATGAATCATCAATCTTTTGAAAGAGGCTGGGACACAAAAACAACTTATCACAAACAGAAAGAGGCTGGGACACCAAAACAAGATATCACAAACAGAAAGAGGCTGGGACACCAAAACAAGATATCACAAACAGAAAGAGGTTGAGACACAAAAACAACTTATCACAAACAGAAAGAGGTTGAGACACAAAAACAACTTATAAACAAGCAGAAAGAGGCTGGGACACCAAAACAAGATATCACAAACAGAAAGAGGCTGGGACACCAAAACAAGATATCACAAACAGAAAGAGGCTGGGACACCAAAACAAGATATCACAAACAGAAAGAGGTTGAGACACAAAAACAACTTATCACAAACAGAAAGAGGCTGGGACACCAAAACAAGATATCACAAACAGAAAGAGGCTGGGACACCAAAACAAGATATCACAAACAGAAAGAGGCTGGGACACCAAAACAAGATATCACAAACAGAAAGAGGCTGGGACACCAAAACAAGATATCACAAACAGAAAGAGGTTGAGACACAAAAACAACTTATCACAAACAGAAAGAGGTTGAGACACAAAAACAACTTATCACAAACAGAAAGAGGTTGAGACACAAAAACAACTTATAAACAAGCAGAAAGAGGCTGGGACACCAAAACAAGATATCACAAACAGAAAGAGGCTGGGACACCAAAACAAGATATCACAAACAGAAAGAGGTTGAGACACAAAAACAACTTATCACAACAGAAAGAGGTTGAGACACAAAAACAACTTATCACAAACAGAAAGAGGTTGAGACACAAAAACAACTTATAAACAAGCAGAAAGAGGCTGGGACACCAAAACAAGATATCACAAACAGAAAGAGGCTGGGACACCAAAACAAGATATCACAAACAGAAAGAGGTTGAGACACAAAAACAACTTATCACAAACAGAAATAGGTTGAGACACAAAAACAACTTATCACAAACAGAAAGAGGTTGAGACACAAAAACAACTTATCACAAACAGAAAGAGGTTGAGACACAAAAACAACTTATAAACAAGCAGAAAGAGGCTGGGACACCAAACAAGATATCACAACAGAAAGAGGCTGGGACACCAAAACAAGATATCACAAACAGAAAGAGTTGAGACACAAAAACAACTTATCACAAACAGAAAGAGGTTGAGACACAAAAACAACTTATAAACAAGCAGAAAGAGGCTGGGACACCAAAACAAGATATCACAAACAGAAAGAGGCTGGGACAACCAAAAACAAGATATCACAAACAGAAAGGAGGTTGAGACACAAAAACAACTTATCACAAACAGAAAGAGGTTGAGACACAAAACAACTTATAAACAAGCAGAAAGAGGCTGGGACACCAAACAAGATATCACAAACAGAAAGAGGCTGGGACACCAAAACAAGATATCACAAACAGAAAGAGGTTGAGACACAAAAAACAACTTATCACAAACAGAAAGAGGTTGAGACACAAAAACAACTTATCACAAACAGAAAGAGGTTGAGACACAAAAACAACTTATCACAAACAGAAAGAGGTTGAGACACAAAAACAACTTATAAACAAGCAGAAAGAGGCTGGGACACCAAAACAAGATATCACAAACAGAAAGAGGCTGGGACACCAAAACAAGATATCACAAACAGAAAGAGGTTGAGACACAAAAACAACTTATCACAAACAGAAAGAGGTTGAGACACAAAAACAACTTATAAACAAGCAGAAAGAGGCTGGGACACCAAAACAAGATATCACAAACAGAAAGAGGCTGGGACACCAAAACAAGATATCACAAACAGAAAGAGGTTGAGACACAAAAACAACTTATCACAAACAGAAAGAGGTTGAGACACAAAAACAACTTATCACAAACAGAAAGAGGTTGAGACACAAAAACAACTTATCACAAACAGAAAGAGGTTGAGACACAAAAACAAGATATCACAAACAGAAAGAGGCTGGGACACCAAAACAAGATATCACAAACAGAAAGAGGTTGAGACACAAAAACAACTTATCACAAACAGAAAGAGGTTGAGACACAAAAACAACTTATCACAAACAGAAAGAGGTTGAGACACAAAAACAACTTATCACAAACAGAAAGAGGTTGAGACACAAAAACAACTTATCACAAACAGAAAGAGGTTGAGACACAAAAACAACTTATCACAAACAGAAAGAGGTTGAGACACAAAAACAACTTATCACAAACAGAAAGAGGTTGAGACACAAAAACAACTTATAAACAAGCAGAAAGAGGCTGGGACACCAAAACAAGATATCACAAACAGAAAGAGGCTGGGACACCAAAACAAGATATCACAAACAGAAAGAGGTTGAGACACAAAAACAACTTATCACAAACAGAAAGAGGTTGAGACACAAAAACAACTTATAAACAAGCAGAAAGAGGCTGGGACACCAAAACAAGATATCACAAACAGAACGAGGCTGGGACACAAAACCAACTTATCACAAACAGAAAGGCTAGAACACAAAAACAACTTATCACAAACAGCAAGAGGCTGGGACACCAAAACAAGACATCACAAACAGAAAGAGGCTGAGACACTAAAATAACTTATCACAAACAGAAAGAGGTTGAGACGCAAAAACAACTTATAAACAAGCAGAAAGAGGCTGGGACACAAAAACAACATATCATAAACAGAAAGAGTTAGCTGCCATTTTTGGCCCACATCAACAGAAGAGAAAAACTGCGACATGTGACAACTGGAAAGATTTGTAGAAAGGGAGATGAGAAGATTCTGGATAGCCTTTTGTCAGAGCATGGAAAGTTGTCGATACATGAACTGATGCATGTTGCTGGAGACTGCAAGATTCACAGAAGCATGATTGCCCATGCCAGTCAGCAAGGCACTGGATGATGATATACTGAAACAAGAGTCACACTGGCATAGGGGTCAGAGCACGTGCTCATCCCCAGCAGTGACAGGATTCTTGTTTCCCCAACCAGCACAGCTCTGGGGTTAACCAAAGCACATACTATTGATCCCGGATAATTTTAAAAATTATCTGTGAAGGAAAAATGGCAAGGAAGGAACTGCCATCCTCACCTCATTACGACGTGGCCTAGAATATGTGAAGGTCTCACACTTCATACCCCAAGAAATTGTCATATTATGGGACTACCTTTTATTTTTTTAATAGACTGAAACATACTGGTCTCAACAGTTAGTGATATATAAAATGTGGCATTTCAGTGAAACATATTGGCTTCATCAGTTATACGTTTTAGTGAAAAAATATGAAATGTCACATTTCAGTGAAATATATTAGCTTCAACAGTTAGATGTTGTAGTGAAAATATGAAATGTGATATTTAAGTGAAACACCTTTCTATGTCAAAGTGTGAGGCAGTCACAACTTCCCACTGTGAACCACACTCGTTCAAGCTCAATCCTTCAACCACACATGGTACTATGGTCAAATGAGCCTTATTAAATGAATATAAAATTTTTCTCTGCAAAGGAAAGCTAATATGGTAGGTAACTAATGTCCCTGCCACATAATGCTTTGAACCTTGGAGTTGTGAAATCCTGTCAGCTTACACTCAAAATCTTGCAGTGTGAAATCCTGTCAGCTCACCCTCAAATCTTACGGTGTGAAATCCTGTCAGCTCCCACTTCAAATCTTGCAGTGTGAAATCCTGTCAGCTCACACTCAAATCTTGCAGTGTGAAATCCTGTCAGCTCACATTAAAAATCTTGATGTGTGCAATAGTGTCACCGTTGCACTCAAATCTTGGAAATGCTAACTTCTGTCAACTCACACACTAAATCTGTCTGTGTACTGAACAGATCAAGTATTTGTCACAAATATTTTCCAGTTTACACAAGGTAACATGTAAGTACAACAAATATAATCAGTATTTCTAAACAAGTAAATAAATAAAAGCAAAGGATCCTTTCATACACCTTTAAGCACACAGGTCACATGGTATTACACCCACATGTGTGCAGACCAATCGACACCCTGTGGGTGATGTGCTCAGTATCACATTGTCTGAATTTCCAAAGTCATTTCCTGGCAGCCATTTTAGGTCGGACCAACCTGGGAGTCTTGGTCAATTTTATAAGTCTGTCCCGATGCAGATTCGAACAATCAAATAAATACTAGCTACAAATACTGTCGCTGGTGAACTTGAGCAGTTTCAATGTGAACATCAACTCAACAACATAATTATGTGTGGGCTGAACATGTTCGGTATCAGATAATTTATCGTACACTGATTAACGTTCTTTCTCTTGAACAATTTTTCCAAAATAAGCATAAAATGCACACAAACAAATATCAACATGCAACCTATCTAGGTATCACCTTGGAATGACACAGCATGATATGGAAGACAAAGATTGAGGAAGATCACACAAGAGAAAGGTAAACATTTGCAGTCATGAGAAAGATTGCTGGTATAACATGGGAAAGTTTTGACAGTTCTCAATAATGAGTATACTTGAAGAGTGAGTCATGTCTTTGAATAACAATTACAACTTGTGGCAATACTACTGGCACCTAGCCAGACAACAGTTTGTTACACTGTGCTTAAAAAAAAAAAAAAGGTTTAATAACTACAACCCATGTCAGGTAGCGATTGTGACTGATCAGACCAATTCACATGGTAAATTCGTCCACAAAGGATGCACTTGGGCAAAGTCACACTTTGGTCTAATTATAATCCGAATCATGAAGGCAACCTCGTTAATGAACATAAAAATATCTATCTAGACCCAATGGAGAACAGAAAAGATTGTGAAAACACCCTGAATCCAGCGGAGAAATCACCTTAAATGACAAAGTCTTTCCCAGCAAACATGCAGACCCATGCATGTAAAGATAAATCAACAACAAATGCAGCACACAATGGAGGAGAAATCCTTCAGTATCTAAATGCCGTGCAAAGAGAACCTGTCAGTGCCAACTTCAAAGGCAGAGGTCTTTGAAGAAATTTTAGATAACTTCAAAATCAGAGGCCTGTGAAACTATATAAGAAATATATTACCTAGAAACCAGAAGAGAAACATTCAAGTTGTTTTCTCAGATGCAATCTCACTAGTCTTAACTTTGAAGAACTACCACACTTTACAGCAACACTAAGAAGTGCTAGGGCAGAATATCCAAAAGGAATATAATATAGCAGATATTATGCAAGATACCCAAATTGGCAAATGAGAGTGAAAGGACTATTTCAGCTACATAACCTATGATAAGATCAAGAGGTTTATGAGAAGCAGTTATAGAAACAAGTTGGATTCAGAGCATCCAGATCATAGGAAACATGATGCAAATTACCAACTACATGGAAGTGAGCTAGTAGCAATCTTCAGACTCCACACAGGACATAACAGTCTGAACTAGCACCTGTTCAAAAAGCTATCAATAGGAGCTATTGATGAATGTAACTGGATTTGACAACAGGACAGCTAAACAACTTCTGCAACTGTCCAACAAACAAAGTTTAGAATGCATGAAGCTTATTTTATCAGTTCCATGACAGAACATACTCTGTGGAGATTACAAGTTCAAGATAACTTTAAATATATCCAGGTTGATGTCTGAATTGTGTGAAGGTTTGTCATTAGTCGCTGTTCAAACTTCATGGCATAATGCTCCGTTCCTGTGCCAGTGAATATCACACAAGATGCTCCTCCCTGTCCCATATGAAATGTGGAACAAACAGCAGTACCGACAAACCAACAGCATGCACAGGCAAGTGCACGCATAAGGCTGCTGTCAGAATGCCAACACAACACTCTGCTATCAAAATTAGTTCATCATTGATGGAAGTGGCAGTCACTATAAAAGCAGCAGCTTCACACACCTTTACTACATAATGCAAAACTAGCTAGTTCGGCAAACCCCCCCCCCCCCCCCCCCCCCCCCATTTTTTGAACATGCAGTTCACAATACAAACAACCGCGGACAGATATAAAGACACTCCACATGAAATCCACAGCTCAGTGTCGCTATTACTTAACTTAGTAGCTAGGCGACGGAACCATATGCAACCAGTCCAACATAAGGAAAATGCGTAAGCAAGCCGTAGCCAGAAGCAAAACCACTCCAGAGGCCTTAACAGCTCAACCGCCTATCCACCATATTGGACCGGAAGTCCCTTCCCTGTGCGAAGATGGTATTTACTCTATCCAGTTAAACACATAAAATTAACTGTACCTGTTAAGATATTTATTTGTTGGTATAAGTACAGCAGGTCTTACCCATGATTTGTCTCAATCTCCATGCATGTTTGCTTCAGCAACATTTCTTTATCCTCTTTCCATTTGTTTACTATTTCTTTTGTGTATTCTATTATATTCTTCCTTATGAAGCTTTGTCTTTCTTCTTTCATCCATCATTTACAGAATTTCATGTCATTTCTTTTTTTATTTTGTCATTTTAGTTTTAGGAGGAATGATGTCTTTTGAGGTCTATTGTATTGATTCATGCATGATTTCATTGTTCCTCAGCTTGTATTATCTCCATGGCATTATAATGGTTCTGTACAGTAACACTGGAGGTCAGCCTGGCCGAGTGGTCTACCATGCTCACACTAAAACCTACTGTGCATTGATGGCAGGGTAGTGGGTTCATTCCATGCACAGGTCAGTTTGGACTTTACACTGAATAATCAATCTGAAAACAATGGCAAACTTCTCAACCTAAACCTGAGGTTGATCGCAATGTCCTGCAAAAGACTTGCTTTTAATGACTGTTAGTGTAGTTTTTGAAAATATTGCCAGTGCAAGTTTTGTATTTACCCACTATGTTGCATGAACTTTACAGAGTGTGAATACAAAACTTGGACCGGCAATATTTTCAAACACTGCACAGTCATTAAAAATACACTCTATACCTTTCCCTAATCTCTGAATACTTTAAAAAAAAATAATGCTGGATCTAACCTGATGCTCTGTAAGGTCTTCTTTATAGCCCTAAGCTTTAACCTCATCTTTCCTATAACTGGAACATGATCCCTGTGGAAATCTGCTGCTGGTATAGTATTTGTTCCTACTAAACTGTTTCTGAATCTCTTCTGAATAAATATACAGTCCATCTGATTGCAGACATGATCTCCATGGCTTTTCCACGCTCATAATGGTCAAGAATGGACATTATCTCCAATGGCTTTTCCATGCTCATAATGGTCAAGAATGGACATTATCTCCATGACTTTTCCATGCTCATAATGGTCAAGAATGGTGTTTGAATCAGGTGTTATCTATTATCATATCAAGAGATTCCATGCTATTCCATAACATGCTATTAATCTGTTACCTTTCTCATGCCTTTCACCTAGGCTACAGCCACCATTGTCTACTTTTGCACTGAAGACCCGAGCATCACTGTAATTTCAAAAGCTTTGCGCTGGTACACAATCATGTCTAATTTATAAAATATACCTGTATATCTTCTGTGTTATGTTGCATTCACTTGTATTATTTTGATAACCATACGGTTATGTGGAATTTCACCAACAGCATTATATCTGAAATTGTCCAAAATCTCTTAGCTATATCTGCACTGTTGATACAAAATTATGCAAAGACTTGTTATGTAATATTTTCTGGGTAAATAATTCTGCGTTTATCCAATTAGTACATTGTGCATATTAAGGCTTGGCCTCAGCAGTTATACGACAAAATACGCTATTCCTATGTAGAATACACTTAACTGATTGGGTCTGTTGTCGAAATCTCACCTGCGAACACTTAAAAAGCACAAAGGTTGTCTCTGTAAAAAGATGAATAAACAGTACCGGCAGAGGCAACAAATACACATATATGGTGCATACCAGAACTCATTCCAGAACTCTATTCACATGCTGATGTGAAGTAAACAGGAAAAGAAAAGAAGACGACAAAGAAGATTCCGAAAAAAAAGACAATGGCTGTCACTTGAAAAACTGGATAAACAGCAAAGCTGAGGCAACAATTACCAGTGTGTATGGGACACACCACACTTCGTTCCCGAACTCCATTCACATGCTGCTGATGTGAAGTAAACAGGAAAAGAGTAGAAGACGATAAAAAAGAAAATTAAGAAAGTATTGTGTGAAAACCTCAAAATATATAATCAGGTGATCTTCATGAGTTGGAAAATAAGCAAGATCTTTTAGAAAGCAAAAGCAATTATCACAACAAACAGGAAATAGTTTGTGTCGCTAGAATGCAAACATCTCCTTATCGTTGAAAGTGTTAAAAACAATTTCTATCATCTAACCCTCTGGGTTCTTCTTCTTCTTTCAGCATGTATCCCCCACTGGGACTTTAGGCCCTCCTATACTCAGCTATCCCAGGCAACTCCATCCACGCTCACCCCATTTTATTCATTTCTGTTTCTTCATGTATTTTTAGGTCTTCCCTTGTTTCTTTTGCCCTGTGGATTCCAGAAAAATGTCTTTCTAGTTTTACTATTCTCGGGTTTTCTCAATGTATGTCTTATCCAGTGCAGCATTATTTCTTCACTTCTTGGTTCACTGGTTATTTGTCTGGTTGTCCCCATGAGCACCACAGTGGTATTCTGTCACACCATCTTATCCCTTCTATTTTGTGCAGTACAAATTAGTGAATGTTGTAGTTTATTTGTCACTGTCTTTGCTGTTCCCCATGTTTCCGATTCATACAGCCGTACTGATTTAAACTTAGAACTGAATATCCTAAACTGTCGAGATTGCAGGCCCAATTTTCCAGGCAAAACTAAATATTGTGGAATGCTGCTGGCAAAATTAATGTACAGGTTTTTAACAGAAAATTACAAACTGACAGTTTCACTGAAACTATATACATCAAGTCTTAAATAACACAAATATTTTCCAGATCACATCTGTGATTAAAGCTTGATACATGGCATCTCAGGAAGGTGTGGTAGCACTCTTGCATGCAGTTCAGTGATCAAGTGATCAAATCCCTATCAAGGCAGGTTTTTGAAAGTTGACCTGGGGGCTCCCACATCGACCAAGCCAAAAAAAAATGGGAAGTAAAAGTGGTTGGGGTCGTACTGACTACACCCGTCACAGAGTGCAAACTGGTCAATACAAATAAGGCACCTACACCCGTCACAGAGTGCCAACTGACTACACCCGTCACAGAGTGCCAACTAGTCAATACAAACATGGCACCAACACCATGTATCCAGTACGGACTACACCCGTCACAGAGTGCCAACTGGTCAATACAAATATGGCACCTACACCTGTCACAGAGCGCCAACTGGTCAATACAAATATGGCACCTACACCCATCACAGAGTGCCAACTGATTACACCCGTCACAGAGTGCCAATGGTCAATACAAACATGGCACCAACACCATGTATCCAGTACTGACTACACCCTTAACAGAGTGCCAACTGACTACACCCGTCACAGAGTGCCAACTGACTACACCCGTCACAGAGTGCCAACTAGTCAATACAAATAAGGCACCTACACCCGTCACAGAGTGCCAACTGACTACACCCGTCACAGAGTGCCAACTAGTCAATACAAACATGGCACCAACACCATGTATCCAGTACTGACTACACCCGTCACAGAGTGCCAACTGGTCAATACAAATATGGCACCTACACCTGTCACAGAGTGCCAACTGGTCAATACAAATATGGCACCTACACCCGCCACAGAGTGCCAACTGACTACACCCATCACAGAGTGCCAACTGGTCAATACAAACATGGCACCAACACCATGTATCCAGTACTGACTACACCTGTCACAGAGTGCCAACTGGTCAATACAAATATGGCACCTACACCTGTCACAGAGCGCCAACTGGTCAATACAAATAAGGCACCTACACCCGTCACAGAGTGCCAACTGACTACACCCGTCACAGAGTGCCAACTAGTCAATACAAACATGGCACCAACACCATGTATCCAGTACTGACTACACCCGTCACAGAGTGCCAACTGGTCAATACAAATATGGCACCTACACCTGTCACAGAGTGCCAACTAGTAATACAAATATGGCACCTACACCCTTAACAGAGTGCCAACTGATTACACCCGTCACAGAGTGCCAATGGTCAATACAAACATGGCACCAACACCATGTATCCAGTATTGACTACACTCCTCACAGAGTGCCAACTGGTCAATACAAATATGGTACCTACACCGGTCACAGAGTGCCAACTGGTCAATACAAATATGATACCTACACCCGTCACAGAATGCCAAATGGTCAATACACATATGGCACCTACACCTGTCACAGAGTGCCAACTGGTCAATACAAACATGGCACCAACACCATGTATCCAGTATTGACTACACCCCTCACAGAGTGCCAACTGGTCAATATAAATATGGCACCTACACCTGTCACAGAGTGCCAACTGGTCAATACAAACATGGCACCAACACCATGTATCAAGTACTGACTACACCCGTCACAGAGTGCCAATTGGTTAATACAAATATGCCACCTACACCTGTCACAGAATGCCAACTGGTCAATACACATATGACACCTACACCTGTCACAGAGTGCCAACTAGTAATACAAATATGGCACCTACACCGGTCACAGAGTGCCAACTGACTACACTCATCACAGAGTGCCAATGGTCAATACAAACATGGCACCAACACCATGTATCCAGTATTGACTACACCCCTCACAGAGTGCCAACTGGTCAATACAAATATGGCACCTACACCCATCACAGAGTGCCAACTGACTACACCCATCACAGAGTGCCAACTGACTACACCCATCACAGAGTGCCAACTGACTACACCCATCACAGAGTGCCAACTGACTACACCCATCACAGAGTGCCAACTGGTAAATTCTATGGAGATGTCAACAAGCTCAGATTGATGCTTTCTTTGAATTTATTCATACTGACATCTAAAGGTGTACAAAGAAGAGGAAGAAGAAGCTGAAAAAAAAAAAAAGGAAGAAACACAAGACTACTGGGCTCGCAGGCAAACCACTGCATTACTGCATCTCCCAAAGCAGAAATGTAATTCAACAAATTTAATTTATTTAAAACACTGATCCATTAGGGTTTGTAACATAATTTACATGTCAAAGATGGTTGTTATCAAGGTTTTACAAGGGGAAGTCAATAAGTAAGTCACAAATGGCTGTAGAACAATAACTACATATGATAACAACTTGAAACCAGTTTATTTTTATACATACATTGTTCCTTTATTTCTCAACATAATTTCCACCAACATTGATGTACTTATCCCATCATTTCATCAGTCTTTCCAAACCGGCTGCATAGAACTGCTTGCTCTGTTTTCTAAACCACGTTTTCACTTCACATTCAACTTCGGTGTCATTCGCAAAATGTCTCCCGCCAAGGTGGGTTTTCACTGGACTTAGCCCCTAGTGACGTCCACCTTTTTGTCCACTGAAAACCCACCTTGGCGAGACACATTTTACGAATGACGCCGAAGTTGAATGTGAAGTAAAAACGTGGTTTAGAAAACAGAGCATGCAGTTCTATGCAGTCTATGGGAGGACTGATAAAACGATGGAATAAATGCATCAATGTTGGTGGAAATTATGTTGAGAAAAAAAGGAAAATGCATGTATAAAAATAAACCGGTTTCAAGTTGTTATCATGTGTAGTTATTTTTATAGTCATTTGTGACTTACTTATTGACTTACCCTAGTAAAGTAGTTTTAGTTATGTCTGTGGATTAATGAAGACAGTTAGTTGATGTCTGTGGCTTAGTGAAGACAGTTAGTTGATGTACGTGACTAAGTGAAGACATATAGTTGATGTCTGTGGCTTAGTAAAGACAGATAATTGATGTCTGTGGCTGGCTTAGTAAAGACAGATAGTTGATGTTTTTGGCTTAGTGAAGACAGCTAGTTGATGTATGTGGCTTAGTGAAGACAGTTAGTTGATGTCTGGCTTAGTGAAGACATAGTTTGTTTTTGGCTTAGTGAAGACAGATAGTTGATGTCTGTGGCTTACTGAAGACAGATAGTTGATGTCTGTGGCTTAGTGAAGACAGACAGTTGATGGGATAGCTTCGTGTTCCTGGTCAAATTGCATAGGTGTTAATTATATTTCTCCTCACATTTCAGAGATCTTGATCTTTGGTTTTCTGGACCAATGTTACTGATATTATTCCATGCCACTCTCTTAGACCATCCAGAATGTTTCTCTCAATGTACTTCTGCTTCTTGTACCAGTGAGCTTTCCAGTTGTCGTAATGTTCTCCAATAGCTTTCATCTCACCACATGAGGATAGAACACCATGTTCCACTTGTTTAACCTTCTCCACTCAATCATCGCTAGTTATTCTGGCTGTCCAAGGTATTCACAACATTTGCCTCAAAAACCACATTTTCTCTGCCTCCAAATTTGTTCATTTGGATATGCGAACTGAGATATGTATTGCTTGTTATAATTTTTAATAACAAGAGTTTGTGATATTATGTAATACTGAAAAGCTGTTGCCTTAATGCTCACGGAAAGACTATTTTACAGCAGATGGTGGGTTGAGGTTCTCAGCTAGTGATCCTTCAATGCCAAGTATAAAGATGGAGGTAGCTGCGAACACTGCAGCCATAAGGAGGCTAGCTGGTTCTTGAGACACCAGAATGATCAAAGTGTTTGATTTTCAGCCAGAATTGTGCAAAGTTCAAAATGAACAGATGTGGCACGACTGGGTACTAAGCATGGGCACTTCTCCCTTCCAAGGTCTTACGTGTGTGTGTGTGTGCGTGCGCGTGTTCGCTCGCTTTGAACTCAAGCGTAGTCCATACACATGTTACTACTTCTAGAGCACTGGACTGATTTTTGCGTGTGGATTAGCTTTCCCTATTACCAGTGTCCCTCATCATCAGGCGAACCCACCCTAACTTCAGAGGTACTTGTAATTTACATCCCCAAATCAAAGACGAGAAGTCAAAATTTTAGTCCAACTGTCCGGCATAGGGGTTGAAACCGCTACCTCTTCATCAGCACACAGAATGTTTAAGAACAAGGGCTCTTATCCATTCGGCCATGCTGACCAGCTTTCTTGTACTTACTGTCCCAGCCATGCTGACCAGCTTTCCTGTACTTACTGTCCCAGCCATGCTGACCAGCTTTCCTGTATTTACTGTCCCAGCCATGCTGACCAGCTTTCCTGTATTTACTGTCCCAGCCATGCTGATCAGCTTTCCTGTATTTACTGTCCCAGCCATGCTGACCAGCTTTCCTGTACTTACTGTCCCAGCCATGCTGATCAGCTTTCCGGTACTTACTGTCCCAGCCATGCTGACCAGCTTTCCTGTACTTACTGTCCCAGCCATGCTGATCAGCTTTCCTGTACTTACTGTCCCAGCCATGCTGATCAGCTTTCCTGTATTTACTGTCCCAGCCATGCTGACCAGCTTTCCTGTATTTACTGTCCTGGCCATGCTGACCAGCTTTCCTGTATTTACTGTACCAGCTTTCCTGTATTTACTGTCCCAGCCATGCTAAAATGTAAACAGATCTGTTGCCTCCCGGGAAAAACCAGAAGTTGGAATAATCACTCTGGACAAGGGAAATACTTTCTACCTATGAACAACCGCTAGTCGAAGACACAATAACAGATGCAACGACACATTAAAGGATGCTTGAGTTCAGATTGAAGCGTGGTTCGAGCAAGAAACCTGCTGTATGACGTGCCACGAGCCAAATGTGAGCTCTCATCACGCTGAAGCGTGAATCCGGCCACGCTTTCACTGCCAGACATGTTTAAGTTTTAATTACTATTATTATTAGGTATTTTACTGTGATTGATGACTGACTATGTAAATGTCACGTGTGTACAACGAGCATGCCATCAGAATGATCAGCATCTACACCCTACGACTTTCCCTGAGGAAGATGGAGTATCTATGGCAATGCCTGTATGCCGATTCTTAAAACCAACAGTTTGTATTTAAACCTTATCTTCCAATCTGTTATCTTCAAATGTCTTTAACAGCGGCGCCTCAGAAATGATGACAAACTGAGAATGCAAGAAGCTAGACTTGCAAAACACAGATGAAAACTTCAGTCACATTATAAAGGAGAGACATAAACAAATGGTAATCAGTTCAGATAGTTAAATTGTTGCAGTCATCAGTAACATTTATGTTTCTGCCTACTAGACCTATACATGCCATGGCTTTGTTCCACTTTTCACACGGGACATGAGGAGCACTTTGTGTGATATTCAATAGCACAGGAATGGGGCATTAGGTGTCTACCCTTTGCCGTGAAGTTGAAACCGCGACTAACTACTTGTATTCACTGCATTTCTGGCTCTCAGCTGTTGCCTGCTCCCTTTGGATTCTGGTGGGAATAAGAATCCCTGCAAACCACATGGGTCATCTGCATCACCTGTCCCCCACACAAATAAATCTTGAATCTGGAGTTCAGAATCACGAGTTCATTTTTCACAGCATCTCAAATCGCAGTGACCTACTTTGCCAGCTACCAAACTATCTCAACGGCCGGGAGTGGATCATGTCAAACTTAGCGGTAATGTGGAAATGGAGAAGAAAAAAATGCACGCTTGAAACAAAACATGTGACCACATGTGAGTAAACATCAGAAAACATGAAACTAAAAAAAATTAACACAGCCAAAAAGTTACAACTCACACATTCCAATAGTTTTAAGAACTGCCTCATTAAAAGTCACTGCAAACTCACATATACAGCAATATCTATAAAACAATAAGTTGAACTGTTGACAGAATCAAGATTTAACAACATATTATTACAGGCTTAAAGTTAATCATCATCAATACAGATGACTTCCATGACGTCATCGTCATCTATATAGTTTTTCTTATGGGCATGATGGACTGATGGGAGACCCACCGCTTTCTGGTGCAGAGGTCTTATGTTACTGGGCCCATTCTGATTTCTAGAAAACGCGGGCCCTTCTGGTCTATTACAGCCAGATGGAAAGCGCTGATGGGGAAAATTATTATTGTGCATTAAAGCAGGTCTTATTTGACCAGGTGCTTGCTGGGATGTGCTGTTATAACAAGGACGAGTGTGCTGGGAGTGTGATAATGGAGATGGAGGTTGAGAATGGTGATTAGGTCTTGAATGTTGAGAGGGCTGTCTATAAAGGTTGGCATTTTGGCGGTTGTGTGGGTTCATGGCTGGCGCCAGCGGCGCACATGGCTGATGTTGGTTAACCACAGGATGACTGTTGTGAGGATATGAGGGTTGGATTTTGCCATCCCGTAAATTGAAGTAGTCAAAATTAGACAGCTTACGTGTGGATGGCTGTAAAGGAAGGCCTGGAGAATGACGTTCATTTTGTTTTTGCATAGGGTCCCTATGGTTATTCTCCATAAGACCTTTGTTACGAGAGGAATGAGAGCTGCCTTGCTTCACAGAAAAGGGTATGAGGTTGTTATTGATCGACACTGCACTGTGAGATCCAGTGCTGTCACCCTCGTAATTTCGAACATGGGTCAACTGTTGTTTTCTTCTGTTAGTCCCTACAAGTTCTCCACTACTTCTGGATTCAACCGCTGACATTCCTTGAACGACATAAGTAGACGGAGACAAACTTTTATGGCCACTAAGATGACTTACATTATGGCCAGTTTTATCAAACACCTGGCCAGATTTATCAAACACCTGGCCAGATTTATCAGACACCTGGCCAGTTTTATCAGACACCTGGCCAGTTTTATCAGACACCTGGTCAGTTTTATCAAGTATCTTTTGGTGATTGGAGCTGTTGCCAGAAAGGGGTGGAGAATCAAACCTGGAACACTCCAGCTCTCCTGTGCCCCTCTTGATTTTCTGTGCTACATTCTGGGGCCTCCAGCCAGAGGTGTAGCTGCCTGGTCTGGGGACGCTGCTCGGGTGAGGAGGAGATGAAGTGAAAGATGTCCTGTTTCGGAATATATTTGGAACGCGTGGAGGAGATGCTGACATGCGGGAGGAAAGTGACAATCTACTCTCTGAGGCTGCACACTGGCGCCGGTGGAGTTGATGCTGTGAGGGTGAGTGAGTATCTGAGGTAAATCCCTGAGTTATCTTGGATTCTGGTATGTCAATGTGAGTAATGCAAATATCATCGTCATAGACAATCTGCTCTGCTATTGTTACTTTCTTTTCTTCTGTCCACAATCTGATTTCTGATTTGCTCATTCTATTTAAAGCAACTTTACACACAGGGAGGGCCTTCTGTACTTGCCGGCTTTTGGCACTCAAACCTGTTTTTAAAAGCGTTTTAAACTCCAAGCGATCACTTTTGTTAAATTTATAAGTATGGACATAGTTTGACGCTCGTCTCTTTTTTCTGTATGTGACACGAAAATCACAACCACGGAACCTCAGTTTACTATAGCCATCTTCATCAAGTTCTGTCCTGCAGTAACTCTCCACATCTTTTATCATGTTTAAATGACTTTCACCTCTAACATATTTCTTCACTCGCTGACCCAGAGGGGAAGAAAGATCTAACGTTAAAAGGGAAATCTGAAGAGGATCCCTGCCCTCATTCAATGCTTCTCTGTCAGCCCACTCATCCTCAACAAAACAGAAGCTGAGTCGCCTGCGGGTGTTGATGTCACCATCCCGGCTAAGCTGGGAGATCAAAGATCTTGTTGAACGAGGAGAAACTGACGTAGTTTTCTCTGCTGGTGGTGGCGGCGGTGGCGGTGGGGGTACTGCACTAAGTGGGCCTTCAACTGAAATAATCTCACAGTCAAGATCTACCTCTTGCTCGTTTCCAAGATTCTTCTTAGCCATGGCTGCAACATCAGTTGCCCTGGCCAAACCCAGAGCTGATATAAAGGCATCCTGGGACAAGTAGTTGTTTGGATGATGAGAAGCCACGCTAGACTTCCTTCTCTTGTTCCCAGACCACCAAGCCCCATTGCGAGGCACTTCCCTCATCTGACGACATTCTTCCAGCATTAACTGTCTTGAATTGTGCCTCTCCATGATCTGATCAAGTCTTTTCTGACTTCGTGTTTTTAGAGTTGGAATAAACGGGACAGAGGTAGCAGCCCCAGGCCGTTTCTGTGATGAAGAGTTGGATGCTGATGATGTTGAGGTATGTGAGACCCGTGAAAGCTGAGCACTCGAGGAAGAACTATGAGCTGAAATAGTTCTATTATTGTCTGGAGATACTTTTCGTGTGTGACTGGTTGAAAGTGACGACTTTGATGATACAACCTCATCAAGAAAGTCCAGCTCACTATCAGGGGACGATGCAGGATACTCAAATGCACCCATGAAAGAATCCATATAACAATGTCTTGCAGATGATGGTTCAATAATGGAGTCTGTCTGTGTTTTATCTGGAAGCATGGCGGTCTGACTCGCTGAGGCAACTTCCCTAAATCTTTTAGAACAACTGCTCTGATGTGCATTCACCTGGTCATGACTACTGAACTGGTTCAGACAGAAGCAGCAAACAAACACAGGTCCTTCGCTCTCTGAAACAAGCAAACAATGATTTATTTTCACCTTGGAATGTTGTTTTATGAATTAATTGGTCATCAGATTATCAACACTGCACATCAGATCATTCAGTCCATACATGCTCGGATCACTCCTCATTATCTCCCTCAGCATGCAGTGACACCAGGTCTCTGTGTTGGTTGACTATTCTGTTTTGGCTCTCTACTCTATTCCTTCCCAGAAATGTCCTTACAATTTGGAAAATTATCTGGTAGGAGCAGGAAGTAAAGGATCTTGTACATGCCCTGGGCACACTGAGCATACAGACTCATATTTGTATAGACCAATGTGCACTTGGTGGATGATGCCCACCAGTATCACAGTAATTATCTGGCACACACCATTTTTATACAATTTTATGGGAGCCACAGCAGTGTAGTGGCAAGATGGCCACCTGCTGTACCAGTGGTCTTGGTTTGATTCACATCAGGGTGGTTTTGAATGTTAAAAACTGACCTGGGCTCACAGTTTGAACAAGCCAAAATTGGGGTATGTAGTGGTAGTTATGTTAACGTTTATCATAATTTAGCAACGCTCTGCATAAAAAAAAACTACACGCTTTTTCCTGAATCAATCCTAGGCTAGTGAAAATAATCTGCTGATTCTATTTCTCCAGCCACATTATGAAAAGGAGCTTGTTTATTATCGCAATTAGCTAGATTATTATCTCAATTACCTAGCTTGTTCTCAATTAGCTAGTTTATTAACTCAATTAGCTAGTTTATTAACTCAATTAGCTAGTTTATGATCTCAATTACCTAGTTTATTATCTCAATAAGAAGGAAGCTATACTTCTTAGAGATGGTATCTTAAAATGGGATGGCTCATATGTTCAGTAATTCTTGTTTTATTGCAGACGATCATTGATTAATACATTCTAGGGCCTTGCTAAATATAATTTAGGAGCCCGCTTCTTTTTGTAAGGAGCCAGCATTTTTTTTTTTTTGGGGTGCAATGATGGGTTACAGAATTGAAAATTCAGGTGCCATGTAAAAATGTCCAGATGCTAAGGCGACCAGGTGACAGGATTTGTCTCCCCCTGGCCTTGCCATTTGTCATGGAAGTGTCACCTTTCTCACTGATCATATCCGGCTTTGCTTTCAACATGACTGTATTTCTCTCACTATTATCATTTCCACTAGATGCTGGCTTTGGAGTCATGGTTAATCATGGAATGCATGTTAAAATGAAGAGAATACTGAGATCACAAGTTAACACAGAAGGATCTGGATTCAAAGTGAATGACGACACATGATGTGGATTTTAGCACTTATGACATCTAGTGAGCCTATGTACGTCCATCGCCATGTGCCACAATACACACATACTCAGATGAAAGTAGTTTACTAATCATCACAGTTGAACTGAGTGCTGTAAGACAAAAATAAAATTATTAATTTTTAACAGACAAGCATCACAACTTTGAATTCATCAAAAGCTAAATCGTTTGAATCAGGGACCTCTCATATAATATGTGCAAGTGTAGAGAGAAAACAAATATCAGAAAACATCCTCGATTACTGTTGGCTTCATGAGATGTGTAGAGTGATATGGTCTTAAACAAACTAGCCAAAGAAACAAAACAATGCTGAGACAGGTTGATAGCTTCATGAGAGAGTCAATAGCAATGGTTATATGTGAGCAAATGTTGAAAAGGAAAGGAAATCTAAGATATAGATTATCTCACAGCGATACATATAACCTTAACAACACACTGCAACATTATAAATGAAAACTATATTTTCTAACCTGCTGAGGAATCTTCCATAGCTTCGCTGTCTTCTGCCAGAATGATCTCCATATTCTCCAATGACTGACGGGGGTGGAACAAAGAAATATATTAATGGATACACTGTTCTATTGGAGATCATGGATAAGGCGCTTGTTCTTAAACATCCGGTGTGCTGGTGCTGAGGTAACGGGTTCAACCCCACACCGGTCAGCTGGACTAAAATGTTGACTTCCCGTCCTTGACTTGGGGACGTAAATTACAAATACCTCTAAAGCCAGAGTGGGTTTTGGTGATAGGGATAGCTAATCCACAAGCAAAAATCAGTCCAATGAACTACAAGTAGGAGCATGTGTTTTAGACTTTGCTTGAGTTCAGATTGGGCGAATGTTAAACAAATACAAGCTCTATTCATCTTGACAGAATAACACTGCACATTATGTAAAGTATGGAGGATATACTTGATGGAACACTGAATGAATTAAAATAAACAAAGACAGTGAAGTTTATCCAAGAGACAGCATTGCAGATAGAGACAATACATTTCAAGCAAACAGAAGAAGAAAAAGACAAAATATGTAGAGTGCAATGTTGGCCTAAACAGTGATGATAAAGTAAAAAACAACAGCTACATTTTGGGAGAGCCTCTGTTCCCATCTTCAAGCATGCATACACACACACACACACACACACACACAGACATGCGCATAAATGAGAAAACAACACTTTTCACAACATTCACCTAACTGCCATTGTGACAGCACAGACTCATCCTGGTGAACTAACTGCCATTGTGACAGCACAGACTCATCCTGGTGAACTAACTACCATCATGACAGCACAGACTCATCCTGGTAAACTAACTACCATTGTGACAGCACAGACTCATCCTGGTGAACTAACTACCATTGTGACAGCACAGACTCATCCTGGTGAACTAACTGCCATTGTGACAGCACAGACTCATCCTGGTGAACTAACTACCATTGTGACAGCACAGACTCATCCTGGTGAACTAACTACCATTGTGACAGCACAGACTCATCCTGGTGAACTAACTGCCATTGTGACAGCACAGACTCATCCTGGTGAACTAACTGCCATTGTGACAGCACAGACTCATCCCGGTGAACTAACTGCCATTGTGATAGCACAGACTCATCCTGGTGAACTAACTACCATTGTGACAGCACAGACTCATCCTGGTGAACTAACTACCATTGTGACAGCACAGACTCATCCTGGTGAACTAACTACCATTGTGACAGCGGACTTATCCAGGTGAATTAACTACCCGCCATAAGCGGGCACTCTCTTGCTGTTTATACTTCACCTCGACCCGGCAAGGTACAAGAGGAACATGATGAGATGAGATGACAGCACAGATTCATCTTGGTGAATAGCGGGTCTCCATGGTGCAGTAGTCTCAATCTCTGAAGGTCGTGGGTTCATTTTAGACTGGGTCATCCAGATCACGAGCGCAATTCTTCTGGAGACTTCTGGGAGCCAATGCTGGAGCTATAGAGATCATGCTGTACGTAACGCTATCGGCAGTTAGCTGGCTTTTCGGCTGTGAGAGAATGAGCCAGATGGAGCAAAATTCATTGCATTGAAGTTGATCCCCTCACCTTTAACCTATCTTGTGAACTATTCATAAATGAAATCCACCAGACTATTCACTGAACCAGCAAAAATGAAACATGCTTGCATGATCTTTCAGTCTACAGACTTCACTTCAATAATGACAAAATGGCTGCCTGAACCCCAACTAAGACTAACCCTCAACTATTTTACCTCCATCTCATTGTCTGATATGGATGTCTCATCAAGTCTGCACAAATCCTCCACACCATGGTACGAGTAACAGCTGTATACAAGCTTGCGCAGCACTTTCAGGCAATCATTCTATGGAACAGGCGGATACAGACAAAACGATATATATAGTGTTTCAACAAAACATTTAATTTTGAATATGTAATGTTTAATGCTTGCAGATATTCAGATTATTGGGGAAGACTTTAGATTTGTAAAGAGCGTGTATTTGAAACAATATCTTGCCATAAAAATGTATAACACAGAGGTCAATATCAGTATATCAAGATAAGTGTGCAATAGGGATGTGTAATGTTGGCAGACATTTTTCCCTAAATAGTTAAAATAGCTTGGTGTGGGTTGGTCGAGGGCTTACGCTTGAAAGGGAGATAGAGCCAGAAGAAGAAGATACAGTGTTGGTTGCAGACAAGGAACAGTGTCTGCAGTATTATGTGATTGCTGTTACTGTACACAGTGAGTAATCATATGAGTTCCAGGCTGTTGTCGTTGGTTACATTGGTTGCCCAAAGTATTCACAACATTCGTCTCAGGAACCACATTTCCATTGCTTGCAAGCATTTTCTCATTTGTTCGTTCACATTCCATGATTCACACCCATACAGCAAACCAGGTTTGGACAATTATCAGATAAAAATGTTTTCTGTTTCTGTCAACAGACAGAAATAAACATCAAACTGGTGATAACAAAGTAGAGGTTGTTTTGTGCACAGCTGTGAAGTCAACATTTTTATTTCTTTTGCCTTTTAATGTAAACATCAATTTTTATATCAACAGCTTATACGTTATCAGCAATCACAAAGCTCAATTTACGGTGGCATGAGACATTTAACAAATACATCATAACAGTCTTCGAGACAGAACAGCCTGACCTGGCATTCAAAGAATAACTAAATGATTCAATACTGAGATCTTTCCCTGGGCATGGGTTCAAGCCTGTTGACAATGAAATGAACAAAACCTGGGGAGGAAAAATGACCAACCTTGGCCTACTCACAACCAGTGTTGTGCTGAATCATGACCTGGGAACATCTGTATATGCCTTTGTGCAGATGTGAGTCCCACTATCGGTCTTGCATGTCGCTGGTTTCCTACAACTGGACAGGGGAAGGAGAGCTGGCAAAGGTTCCTCTGGAGATGGTACATTCTCTAAAACCACCTCACTGGGAGTCTCTGAAGTAGTAATGCCGCCTGCCTCATGTTCAGAAGGTTGTGCCTTCGATTCCGGGCCAAGTTGCTTGTTTCACGAATGCAATTTTCTAGAGGACTCCCGAGGGTTGTCGCTGGAGCTACAGAGTTTTTTATGCAATGTTTTTCAGCAGGCCACCCTGCGGAAAGAGACCGAGCCATGTGGGATACACCCAGTGCAATGAAGGCATCCTCTTGCCTTTAACCCTTTTTTTTAAATGGACCTCACTCTGATATAAGCACCCAACCTGAGCACAATTGCTTTGGATGAGACAGGACTGATTAGAATACTGAATGTGACAAGAAGAAACATGAACAGGATACTGAATGTGACAAGAAGAGTCATGATTAGAGCTCAAATTTGACCAGAAAAGAGATCAGAAATGGTGACATCAGGGAGCAAGTTGGCACAAATTCACCAATAGATTTAACCGAAAATCATGTACAAGACTAAACTCTAAACAGAATACCCCCAAACACCACTGACATTTACATACAGCAGAAATACAGCATGAGGCAGACCTCACAAGCAATGGATTGTAAACAACCCATGCAAAGACCTTGCTCAAAAAGCTATTTCCAACATGATGCTAAGATGCATAAAACAGAAAGCAGAATGAAGAAACACTGTTACTGAGACCCTAAGGGGAAGCAATGAACAGCAAATCTTTAACCAATCATCTTGTCGTGAGAGGTGAATAAGGAGGTTTCCACCCTTGTGTTATCGGGACCGTTAATGGAAGCAAAGATAGTAACAGACTGTCACCTGCCATACATGTTGTCAGAGGCAATGAAGGAGGGCTGGGCATGGGACTGGCTTCTTCTCCATCACGTAAAGAAACTTAGCTGCAGAACCCAACCAACCATGAAGAATCCTAAAGATTGATGACTTGGGGGTGGGTTTGTTGAGGGCTGGTGCCCCAGGGTAGGATAAATGGTGAGAGAGAGAGAGAGAGAGATAGAGAGACAGAGACAGAGAGAGAGAGAGAGAGAGAGAGAGAGAGAGAGAGAGAGAGAGAGAGAGAGAGAGAGAGAGAGAGAGAGAGAGAGAGAGAAAGAGAGAGAGAGAGAGGAAAGATGATGAAAAGATACATAAAAGGGATAGCAGAATGAAGAAAGAAGCCTCATTAAAAACAAAAACATCCAAACATAAACAAACTGTGTGAAACTTACTTTTCTGTCTGCATCTTCCAAATAAAACTGTGGGTTTCTCCACTCAACGTCAGATGGCCACCATGCTGGCTTGTCTGTTTCATCATCGTAGCTGGGAATCTCAGAATGCGAGGTCATAGACACCAGCACAGGTATCAGGGTTACCAGGCAAGACTGGTATCATTACAGTAAAGTTAGTTTTATTGAGAAACAGTATTAATATGAGGGGAATTCAAATGAAAACCTTACATGTTTTTGTGTATGTGTGAATATGACCCTGAAAAGGTGAAGAACAAATGTGTCATTTTACAATGTGGTCTCCTCTGCGTTCAATGCAAGTCCTCCAGTGCTGATAAAGTGCCTGGATTCCTGTAGAAAAATGTTTCTTGGTCACGTATGTAGCCACTCATTCATCACCTTCATCAGGCCAAAAAGTTTTGAAACTCCCTACTCAACTCATACACTAGCTGGACTGACAGGCATGCATCACCATACTGGGCCTTCATGACGAATTTCTATAGGTTTCACTCCTTCACTGATAAAAAAAAAATAGATAACAGAATGTTGCTCCTCTTTGGTGCATGTCAAAAGTGTGGCAGCCATCTTTAAACTCATGACATCACCATGTTTGTCTGAACTGTGATGTCATGTGCTTAACACTCCTTACATCCATACCAACAATATTGACAGGTTACGAGACAATGGTATGATTATCATAATTTCTATCACACTTTTAAGTTTTTCATTAGAAGACCCTCATATGTTATCTGGGAGTCCCAATGGGCTCTCAATTGCAGCAAAACTTCAACGGGCATCTAAAAAAGAAAACATTACTAGAACAACAACAAAAGAGAGGTTTTACTGCCATTAATGTAACAGTTAAAATGTTGCATGTCCTTTGCAGAAGGTTGCAACCAACCCCAATCCCAGGTTGATTTACTAGACAATTTTACGTTTAGTAAAATTGCCTCTTGGGTTTGGGTTTATTGGCAACCTCCTGCAAAGAATATGCATAGTGAGAGCAACTGGAGGACACTCAGAACCCTTCACCATAAGATCTAGAGTTCTACAAGGATGTGTCCTGTCCCCTATCTTGTTCATAACATATATAGACAACATATGTAAAGAAACCAGCCAAACAGAGACCGCAAGAACACAGCATGACAATAACACGGAAGAAGAACCATCTGCAAATTTAACCATTAGAGAATTCCTGTTTGCGGACAACCAAGCACTAATAGCAAAAAGAGAAGCTGAATTACAAGATCAAATGAATAGTCTAAATGAAATGTGTAGGGAAAATAACATGAAAATTAGCACAAGTAAAACAGAGGTAATGACTGTAAGTAAAGAAGAGAATACAACAACGATTCACCTAAACAAACATCCCTTGAAACAAGTAAAGAGTTTCAAGTATAATATATAATATTTAATAGGAAGTATAATATCAAATGGCAAATCAGAAGACGAGATCGAAAACAGAAGCAATAAGGCCTCATGATTGGCCATGCAAGTAGGTTACCAACCAACAGTATACAACAACAAGCAATGATGTACAAACCAGATGGAAGCAGAGGAAGAGGCCGACCATGTAAACGATGGACGCAGGGAATAACAGTCCATGAGAATATCAATACATGGAGCCCATAAGCGGGCACTCTCCTGCTGTTTATACTTCACCTCAACACCGCAAGGTACAAGAGGAACATGATGAGATGAGATGAGATGAGTAGTCCTTATTGAGTGTGTTGTTACTTTCTTCTTTTTGCTATGCTTTGTTGGGCAAGCGAGACGTTGCCAGTTGGTATGACTTGAGTTAAGAGAATGTATGCAGAGTATAGTAATCAGTTTGTCAAAACTAACAACTTCAAACAGGCTTCAGAAACACAATAAATAAATTCCACTGACCAGGTGTCTTTTCAGACTTGACATTTTTATTGACAAACAAATGACATAATGTGGTAGTTGTGATTCTGTTTGGTTGTCTGGCTAATTCCCATTCATATGTGGTCCCTGGCACCCTATTTGCTGCCTAACTATTTTAACGTCTTCACAACGCAACCTTTTAAAGATTTCAGATTGTTTATTCACTAAGTTCTGCATTACTGTTTGATACACATAGATCATGTAGAATGAAGAGGCCTCATGATATGCGGCTTCTCTCTCACTGTTCACTACAAAATTGTGATTGGCTGGCATTGATCTACTTTATTATAAATTTTCCTTGCAACATGTTTCCAATATATGTTCTTAACAAGTGCAAGTACTTTCTCGTCAATGTAGAGATCCCACTGGCACCTGGCCATCTTGATGACGACAGTTTGATACATTGTGCTACCAAAAATTGGCATAACTACAACCCATGGCGGTAAGAGCAGGGATGGAGTTATACCTCTCCATAGCACAAAGCCTGGGCTGAATTGTAGAGACCATGTGTTGCCCATGCAGCATGATCTCTCTCTCTCTCAGCCTGCCTAGTTTACTCCAGGGGAAAGGTAATTTAGAGATCTGAAGGCATATATATATATCCTGCTAACATGCATTACTCTATTGAAAACCTTGGCGTAGCCGATGAAGCAAACATGTTTACTTCTATAAAAAGCTCTATTAATGATATCAGCAAATACATATTTGTTATTCCCTTGCTTTCTACAAACCCACATTGTTTTCCCCATATTTCTGATTGTATTTTCCTACTAACCCTTTACATGATTCTTAACAAAAATTTGTAATGTCACTTAAACCAACTACACAATGTTGATAACATTCTAAGGCTTCTGATTTCTTCACTATTGCCATAAAAATAGATTTACATAAGTTAGGAGGTATACTTCCAGTAACATATAGTGTGTTTAGTAGCCCTGTGACCTAGTCTATTCCATAGTCATCTAAAAGACTGATCAATTCAGTTGTGATGTTGTCTGTACCCGGAGGCTTGTCATATCTGATACTGTTAAGGGCATTCTGAACTTCCATCTTCAAAATTGGCGGAATTCACTGTTATGGGAATATCAAACTGTTCCTCACATGGATCACTGTAATGGTCTTTCACATACTCTGACCATGTATCTAAAATCTCATCCTTGGCAGTTAAGTTTTTTATCCACAACTTTGTTATCCTCTGCCTCTCTTACCTAGTATTTTCCTACACAAGATGTTTTGTTTACATAAATACAACTGACATGAAACAACATTTTGGATAAGAGCACTGGCTCTTAAACTTCCGGTGTGCTGATGATGAGGTAGCGGGTTCATACCTTACACTGACATTTAGACTAAAATGTTGACTTCTCATTCTTGACTTAAGGACGTAAATTACAAGTACCCTGTCATGGCTCGAATGACAGCCAGATAGAGTTAAAAGAGTAAGCAAGTGCACCAGAACAGGGAATTAGACGAAGCAAGGAAATAAGCACAAGAAAGCACTTGGACGGAACAAAGCAGACGTCACAAGTGCGTAGATATTGACAACCAAACGGTTGTCGTCAGTTAGTGAGTGTTTAGCCGGCCAAGACACAAGACATGTTTTAGGCTCCTGCATTCGTGGACGCAAGACACCAGTTCAGGGTGGTTGCCAGCTTACGGTTTGAGAGATCTGAGTGATGCTTCTTAACAGGTAATGCCAAACGATTCATTAGTAAAGCACGCGAGGAGGTTGGGGTCATGTTGATTATACCTAGACACATCGACACTACCCACACAGGCGAGTTCACACTCCGCTGCCCAATAGTCCACCCAATTGTGTAAGGTTGATTTGTAAGACTCAGGCGTGAATGAGAGTAGCATGTGACGGACTGAAGCCTTGATCATCCTCTGCATTCTGTAACGTTTCATGATGCTTACCGACAATAAAGAAGTTGTCGTTCTCCTCATATGGTGTGATGGACTTGTTGATGGACTGACGTGAGTTGTGCTGTCATGTTTGAGTAGATAGTCAGCAGCCAAACCCAAGACACAACAGCCCCTAACATCCAGAATCGTGACATGGGTGCCTGTCCGGTTGAAAGTTTGAACCAAGAGGATCGTTTGGGAAGTATATGAGTTATCATTGAAAGAGGGATTGAAGGTCATTCCAACCGTTGCAGGAATACAATACAAGAATACATCACAATGGTACATACAACACTACATTGTTGCCCAAGAGGATCACGCCGGTTTGACAAGGCTACAAACCAGGTGGCGTATCCCCGTTGTTAATTTGCTGTATAAAGAGGAGAACTGTTTTATTCATCATGTGTGTCCAGTTGAATACCAGTGACTCTGTTACTGTCATAACGGATCATAAAGTTTGGGCAGCGAGAGTGTTGTATTAGAGATGACTGGGGAATTGTGAAGGTATCATCGTATTGTGTCAGCTTTGCACGGAGTTCGTGGCTCTCAATGGTGTATTGTTGTCCAGGGAGCTTGATTTTTAACTCATATGTCTAGGAGGTTTTCATAACGGATTAAATCAGAAGTGGTTCTATTAAGGGAATCACATTGTTGCAGTTTGGGTTGACGGGCCCCAGATCGATTTTCTGAAAATCCGCGGATCCATTCCTTGAGGAATCCTAGATCGATTGTTTGAGGTTCTCAGGTCCATTGTCTTGTGAAACAGCTGCACCCCGCGTTGGTGACATTTTACATTATAACCATTGAACACTATTATGGAGCGCTGTTCAGGTTGTTAATACTGAGCGGAAGTTTTTGAGGTTATCAACGCTAAGTTGATTGTCCTGGTGTGTGTTGACACAGCATTACAAGATATTGCTCAACCAAATGGCTACATTTGGTAACAAATAACACCTACATCAGTCACGCTCCTTCAAAGGCTGATCACGGGCAACCTGCCTAAGGTGTTATTCTCGTAACTTCAGGTATTTCATAATTTTTGTGGGAACCTGCGACAGCTCAACGTTTTCAACAGGAACGGAAACCTCAGTTTGGCAGACTCATCTATAGACTAATATATAGAGACTGTTTGCCACGATTATTATTGCTGTGGGATGTTTTTGACGAAACAGCTAAGACAAGTAGCTGAAGAAGCAAATATCGGAAGGATCAAGATTGTGAGGAATCTGTGATTTTTGTTCATCGGTCGCAAACATAAATGGGTTCGGCTGAGGAGTTTTAGTTTTCAACGCCTCGTTGGAACTGAATCAACGCAGAGGATTGTTGGGCGACGACAGCTGTGGACAAAAAATTTGTTGGTCAACGCTGGAATCCTTGGCAACGCTGTACAGGATTTTTGTTGGTCAACGCTGGAATCCTTGGGAACGCTGTACAAAATTGGTATTGGTCAACGCTGGAATACGCAAGAGATCAGAAGTGTGAGGCCGAAGAATTGTGTCTGACATTTGTCGAGTTTGAGGACGATTTTGTTGGGCTACAATTCAGATCAAATACGAGCGGGACTTTCTGACATTTCAGTCTAACACATTGATGGGAGAAATCACTGTGTTTTATGAGCTAAGTAAACGTTTGTGGTCTTTCATTTAGTTAAGTGGCAGTCATTAATATTGTGATATTACACAAATTTTATTCTTTCTTTAATTCACTCATGTTTTGCATTACGTCATAAGAGCGGTACATAAGTTGGTGCGATATTGCGCTAGACTTTCTTAGTTTTGCCTGCGCATTATTTTAGGTGTTATTATCAGGATAATGAGTTCTATTCTTAATTTTACGTAGTTAAAGAACATTAACTCTGCTTATATTCTCTTTGCTGAGTTACTTTTCTTAATTAGTATAACAATATTATCTTTTATTTATTGCTTTGGAATTATTACAACTAGTCTTTGCTATTTTTTTAAATGGTGGTTTCATTATTTAATGTAGTATGTATAGGCTTGATTATTTTTAAGCTAATATCTTTCTGCTTTACTAAATTCTTTGGTGGTTGGTATTTCCGGAGTTTATATAAGTTATAATATTTTGGTGTGCGGAATTCTATTTATCTATTTGGTGATTTAAAGATTGTTAATTCTGTTAACTTGTCTTTATAAATTGCATATTTTATTGTCTATAAGTAGTTCTGCAAACTCTGAGCTATTTATTTTCTAGTAGATAATTTCTTGCGTGTAAGCAAACTAATTTTTGCTATGTTCTTTGACTGTGTCGGCGTGAACTTTCATTTTGTGAGTTACAGGACTTTCGTGCGAAATTTCTGTCTACATTTCTTGTCTACAATTATTAGTTGATATGGGTTAGACGTAGAAAATATCTTCTTGTCAGCACTTCATCAAGATTGGTATGGATGCAGGATGGATAACATCAGAAGGAATGGCCTGAGCCAAAATAATTTTGATACATAAACATGTGTAGGGCCTACTGTTCAGAAGGTTTTACACTAGAATTGGTCGGGATTTGTCCAGTAGAAAATTAACAGCTGGTGTAAACATCTGGAATAGTGAAAGTCGCAAAATGATATATGGATTATAACGTGTGGCGACGAAGTCGCTGAACATAATATGTTCTTATCGTGTTTGGCGGCCTTCTGGCATATGACATGGGTAATTGTTATGTGGCAGAGGTCTTCCTATGCGAATTGTTGAACATATGATAGAAAAGACAACTAATCGCTGTTGTGGGTATGGGTTATTGACACATAACAGGGTTTTGTTGTAGGTAGGTGTGGTTATTAATAGTAGTTAAAACTGATAACAGCATGGAGATCATGCAACAGTGGAACTCTATTGTTGGCGTGTGTATGGGTTAATGACACACGACTACAGTATTGATACAGTGAAGCATGGTTTCAATGAATTTCGTTTATATTTTCTACTGAATGAATTTTGCTAACCGTGCGTAAAACATGTAACGATGTTGTGGTCGTATTGTCATCATGAATATTTTTATAAGATGTGATGTCGTCTACTGTGTTCATTGTCTTGTTCATATTCATGATCATTTATTTTTTTTTTAGATGTGTATAAATGAGTATCTTTATCCAGAACCTATGCCCAAATAGACTTGTTAATAGCGGGCATGGCTAAATTTGCATAGTTTTCTAAATCATATCTGCCGATACTAAATAAATAATATCAGATACCAGATACCAATGGCAGAAGATTCAATACACATCACCACATTCGCAACACCACTGGGAGTATATGAATTCCTTTATCTTCCTGTTGGTCTTCAGAATTCTCATTAATCTTTTATCCGTGTGATGTGGTTACTACTTAGAGATTACTGACATCGCGTCTTACATCGGTGTTCATACTACTGAGACAGTACATCCGGCGTACATTCTTAGACATATCTGTTGTCGCATTCCAACGTTTAGGTTGACTGGAAAACATAGCAAAAAAACGAAAGTCAATTCTTAGGACATAGAAATTCCAAAGGTTTTCTCTATACGGATATTAACATTGTTACTAATATTCTCAAGATAAGTACACTGAAAACTTAAAAAGAGGTCAGAACGACTCTTGGTTTTAATAATTTAGCAGATTTATTAAGTAGATTATAAACATATTGTATGAATAAAATATAAGTTTAATTTTTGGCATTGGGGTAAATAAGTTAAATAGGAATATTATAATGTCTAAATATAATGTTACTTTATTATGACTGTAACTTACTTTTGAAACACCACATGTATGAAAACAGTTGTTTAAATATAAATAAGTCACTTGTTGTTATTAATATTGCAGATAGCAGGATAAACAAGTACGCCCGTGAGTGATGACATAGTCGTATATACGAAGAAATGGACAAGAAAGAGTGCGAAGGCTGTATTTAATGTGATACAGGATAGTAGACGATTTTGCAATGCGACATTTGGACGTATTCTTTAATTATTTTGTGTTATAGTCTGAAAAGAAAAACAATATGTAAATTCTTTCAGTATTAGGTAGAAAAGCAAATGATGATTGATAGTTAAATCACTAATAGTATTAATTTACTAGTGAAGTGATATTAATTTTAATTTTATTGTTATAATTTTATCAATTATTATAATTGTTGATATTTATTATTTCACAGTTAAGGATAAGTACATACTTATTTGTTGTGTGCTGTGTTTATATCATCATCAATAAAGAGAACTTAGATGTGTTATTTCATGATGGATGAATGCAGAGAGGGATGAATGAAAAAGAGTATATACAAATACACATACTTAAAATCAGACATAGTTAGAAAGTCAACATTACAATTATGAGGACTAAGAACAGATATGAGATATAGTTGTAAGATTAAATTCCCAATATCGACATTGCATGATGGAAAGAGATGTTAACTCAGAGTGAAGTTGACATAATACATCTCTGAAATTGATGGGGATCAGCTATTGATTTCTTTTGACTCAGAAGGTCGTTGGGTTCACAACATAGAATTGCATTTGGTTTCACCGAAGATACTCAAGGGTTACAGAGGTCTGAGGTAATTTTTGTCAAGGGGTCAGCATGAAACGCGAAAACGGCACTTTAATTATAGTGTCCGGCGGTGTTTGAACCTTGCTTCTTTTGTTGCAAGTAGTCAATCATGATAACGCGAGAACATCTCGATGATCATTTCTTTGGAATGTATGAGGTGGCGGTGATTGGGACTTGTGGGTTTTAATTCAATGTCTGAAGTCCACACGATCTATATTGTCTTAAGATGACATACTGAGTTCCAGAGATGACAGATTTGTAGTCGATCATGACTTACAGTAATTTACGTCATATCCATCATTGGCATACATGTCGAAGTAAAGTAAGAATAGGAAAATGTAGGACATTTTTTTTATGGAGGGGGAATAATAGCTGTCATGGCTCGGATGACAGCCAGATAGAGTTAAAAGAGTAAGCAAGTGCACCAGAACAGGGAATTAGACGAAGCAAGGAAATAAGCACAAGAAAGCACTTGGACGGAACAAAGCAGACGTCACAAGTGCGTAGATATTGACAACCAAACGGTTGTCGTCAGTTAGTGAGTGTTTAGCCGGCCAAGACACAAGACATGTTTTAGGCTCCTGCATTTGTGGATGCAAGACACCAGTTCAGGGTGGTTGCCAGCTTACGGTTTGAGAGATCTGAGTGATGCTTCTTAACAGGTAATGCCAAACGATTCATTAGTAAAGCACGCAAGGAGGTTGGGGTCATGTTGATTATACCTAGACACATCGACACTACCCACACAGGCGAGTTCACACTCCGCTGCCCAATAGTCCACCCAATTGTGTAAGGTTGATTTGTAAGACTCAGGCGTGAATGAGAGTAGCATGTGACGGACTGAAGCCTTGATCATCCTCTGCATTCTGTAACGTTTCATGATGCTTACCGACAATAAAGAAGTTGTCGTTCTCCTCATATGGTGTGATGGACTTGTTGATGGACTGACGTGAGTTGTGCTGTCATGTTTGAGTAGATAGTCAGCAGCCAAACCCAAGACACAACAGCCCCTAACATCCAGAATCGTGACATACCCCAAATCGATGTGGGTTTGCCTGATGACAAGGGACACTGGTAATAGGGAAAGCTAATCCACACGCACAAATCAGTCCAGAGTAGTAGCATTTGTATGGTCTACAGTTAGTTTAGTCGACGGATCAACATCACGGCACACGGGTGTAACCCATAAGTGCTCAGTTCTCCTCCTAACTCAAACCTGAGCCTGGAGAAACTCAGCTCAGTGCATGAACTCCGTAGCTCCGGCGAGGATCCTGAAATACTTTGGGTAGATTTTTAATCGAAAATTTGCCCGGGCAGCGCCGTTAGGCTACTCTTTTTCGATTTCCAACTGCCAAGGGATTTTTTAAGTGCGCAACAATACACACGGGCGTCCGATCTCACTACCCAGAGACCAGGGGAACTTGTATGGACTACGCTTGAATTCAAAGCAAGCAAACACACAAAAAAACATTTTAGGACCTAGTGAAAACTGAAGGTGCAATATAAATGTACTTACAACAGATGTGTTGTTTAAAGTCAATGGTGGGAGATCCTTCCCATGGTCCATCATCTGAAGCAAGATGTTTTCATTCAGGATCTGCTGATAACTGCATAATCATAATCTTAAAGTAACAATACCAGCAATACCTGTAATCTGAGCTAAACAGGGGAAAGAACAAAATGCATCAATTTCTACAGCTCACTGTATTCATTTCAAAAATAGTGAGAGTTAATTCTTCTTTATACATATTGAGGTGTCTTCTGTGTGTTCATGCCGTGTGGGAAAAAAAATAATCTAACTTTATTATTATATTTCTCACTTTTAGCAACAGTAGCAATACTGACATGTTCCTTGTGCAATCTCCTTTAATCTATATCTATAAAAGGCGATGTATGTATGTATGTATGTGGGTCCGTTCTTTATGCGTTCGTGAACGGTCCATCCGATTGAGATGAAATTTTCTACAAGTCTTCTTCTCATTCCAGTGCAACCAACTGTCATAGTTTTTTTTAGTGTACTATCAGCTATTACCTTACTAAAATTTAATTTTGTAATTACATGACTGAACATAAGAAAATATAAAACAAGGGACATAACTTTTAGTAGCATTGTTATATCTTAAGTTAAGTCCCCTGGCTATAGATAGATAGATAGATAGATAGATAGATAGATAGATAGATAGATACATAGATAGACAGATCCCCGCCAGGGCCTGGGCGAAGCCGGGCCGGGTCAGACAGACAGACAGTCGGGAATGGCGAACTTATATGACTACTTATATGAATTAAATGAGATGCTCCCCACCAGGGACTGGGTGAAGCCGGGCCGGGTCAGACAGACAGACGGGAACGGGAACTTATATGAATTAAATGAGATGCTCCCCATCAGGGACTGGGTGAAGCCGGGCCGGGTCAGACAGACAGATAGATAGTCGGGAACGGGAGCTTATATGGCTACTTATATGAATTAAATGAGATGCTCCCCACCAGGGACTGGGTGAAGCCGGGCTGGGTCAGACAGACAGATAGACAGACAGACAGATAGATAGTCGGGAACGGGAGCTTATTTGGCTACTTATATGAATTAAATGAGATGCTCCCCACCAGGGACTGGGTGAAGCCGGGCTGGGTCAGACAGACAGACAGTCGGGAACAGGATCTTATATGACTACTTATATGAATTAAATGAGATGCTCCCAACCAGGAGCTGGGCGAAGCCGGACCGGGTCAGACAGACAAGCAGACAGACAGACAGATAGATAGATCCCCGCCAGGGCCTGGCTATATAATATAGCTGCTACAATCTTAACCATCTTTAGATCATTACTGTGACACACCCCATTTCCCATTTTCTACCATCAATTTCTATTTGGTCAAAACCCATTTTTTTTTGGGCAGTGAATCAGTTAAATGTCTACCCTATTCTCTGGATTTGGTTTCCAACTTGTTTCTTCTCCCAAATCTTAAAAAGAAAAATAACAACAAAACAGCTCAAAGGAAATCATGGTCCTGGTGATGAAGTAGTCATACGGGCATTTTTTTTTCTGCGTTCGCTCACTTTGAACTGAAATGTAGTCCATACACACTATTTATAGTAGTGATGGACTGAAGTCAAGGGTAAATACTGCCATATGATAATTGGTTTAATGTTTTAAACAAAATAGGGTGTTCTATTCCCCAAGATCTTTTCAAAGTCAAACACAGATGACATAAGTGTATCAATTCAGGTGGAGGCTATATTGAAAAAAGAATAAACACTACAAAACAATTCAGTTCTTTATTTCATTTCCTTCATAGTCAATGTAAAGAATTATGATTTGCCCCTTACAAGAGGGGCAAAGAGAGACATATGATTTGCCCCTTAACTGATTCGATGCCAACCGCCAACCGATTGCCAAACAGTCTCAACTGATTGACCTCTTCATCAATATATTGGCAAGATCTTAGCAGTTCGTTTGTTTCTTTCGTTTGCGATCCCTTGCTCAATTTTAATACCCTGAAACAAAGTTTTATGCCGAAAGAAGGTTTTTCATTTACACACAGGCCACGAGATATCGAAATTTGGTCATGTTGATGTGGTTTAAAGTTGTGTTACAAAAGTTGTAGTTACTCGCAGTTTTAGGAATTACATGTGCCCTTGATTTTCTGCCTTATTTACATCAAATAAAAGTTTTAAACAATGCTAGATTGTAGTTATTCTTATTTAATGGAATTTGTGAACGATTCTAAACTGATAGCACATGTTAAATGTGTTTTTTTCGGTTAAAATTAATTATTTATGAATGTAAACAAAACTAACCGGCTACCTTAGCTGGTTAGCCGCTAACCGTGAAAGTTTGTCATCTTGTCAAATTAGCTAATGGGCCACACTTGTGCCCCTAAAGTTTGCTTTGCCTATCACAAAGTATTTAAGGAGTATTTAAATAATTAAATTTAAAAGAATAATTATAGCTAAATAAAAAATAGCGTACATTTTGTGTTTATCGGCAGAAAACGGTCAAAACCTGTCTCATGATTTTCCGACATTTTCCATTTTTTGTGACAATGATGCGCTTCAAAATAGGATGTTTTTATTGTGATTTATTGGTGTTATGGAGCTGTTCTAGTGATATTTGTGTAGCAAAGTGGTGTAGTTATCATAATTCAGTAAGTTTCATTGGATTATAAACAGCGTTGGAGCAGTTGCGCCTTGGTAAGTGGAAATTTCACATACTTCAATTTAGTTTTTACAACATCTGCTAATATTATTATTATATTTCTAAATTTTAGCAACAGTAGCAATACCAACGTGTTCCTAGTGCAATGCCCTTTAATTTGATATATAATACAATATATTTGCTACCATTTTAACAATTTTTAGACCATTATTATGAGACACCCCTACTTCCAATTTTCTGCCATCAATTTCTGCTTGGGCAAAACCCACTTTTTGTTTGGCACTGAATCAGTTACAAAGAGGGGCAAAGAGAGACATATGATTTGCGGTTTGCCCCTTGTCATGTGCTTGATTATAACATTTCAAGAAAATTTCCTTTATAACTTTATAATTTCCTATATTTATATAATAACTTTTATATATATATCTATAAAAGGCGATGTATGTATATATGTATGTAAGTATTGATGTATGTGGGTCCGTTCTTTATGCGTTCGCAAACGGTCCATCCGATTGAGATTAAATTTTCTACACGTCTTCTTCTCATTCCAGTGCAACCAACTGTCATAGTTTTGTTAGTGTACTATCAGCTATTACCTTACTAAAATTTAATTTTGTAATTACATGACTGAACATAAGAAAATATAAAACAAGGGACATAACTTTTAGTATATAAAAATTAGTTATATCTTAAGTTAAGTCCCCTGGCTATAGATAGATAGATAGATAGATAGATAGATAGATACATAGATAGATACATAGACAGACAGACAGATAGACAGACAGATCCCCGCCAGGGACTGGGCGAAGCCGGGCCGGGTCAGACAGACAGACAGTCGGGAACGGAAACTTATATGACTACTTATATGAATTAAATGAGATGCTCCCCATCAGGGTTTGGGCGAAGACAGATAGTCGGGAACGGGAGCTTATATGACTACATATATGAATTAAATGAGATGCTCTCCACCAGGAGCTGGGCGAAGCCGGGCCGGGTCGGGTCAGACAGACAGACAAGCAGACAGATAGATCCCCGCCAGGGCCTGGGCGAAGCCAGGCCGGCTAGTGTTAAAATAAATATAATAACTTTTGCGTGAACCAAGTGATGACTGTGAATCTACAACCATGGCCAGACTGCAAGAACAGCAAATTAAAAGAGGGGTGACCAAACAAGAACACTACACAGGAAGCCAAAGAAGATTGATAAACTAACACAGAACTGGCGTCGTTATCCGCTACACGCTGCGGGATTTGCTGAGGAGGGGATCCGAGCACTTATGGACTGAATGGTTCGATGTGCAATGAGGATGATCTGTCGACTAACTAACTATTTCCTATAACCCTTCAACTTATGTATTTTAGCAAACAACTGTGTACGAGCTATGAATGTGAAATATAAAAGATTTAGTACAAACACTTGAAAACAATATTTTAAAATGTTATTCTGGGAAATGTGGTTAAGCAAACAGTCAGTCGTAAGTTTCCAAATAACAGCTAGAATGTTATTTTTTCTTTTTTTTTTGGGGGGGGGGGGGGGGGGGGGGGGCGCGCTCGCTTGCTTTGAACTCAAGGTAGTCCATACACACAACTTCTAGTAACGCTGGACTGAATTTTGCGTGTGGATTAGCTTTCCCTATTAACAGTGCCCCTCACCATCAGGCGAACCCACTCCAATTTTAGAGGTATTTGTAATTTACGTCCCCAAGTCAGGGACGATAGGTCAAAATTTTAGTCCAACTGCCCGATGTAGGGGTTGACCCCTTACCTCTGCATCAGCACACTGCATGTTTAATTCCCATATGCTATGACTAGGTGTTGAGGATCATTTATGAGTTTGTTCCTCCATAATAACTACGTTTTCTTTATTGTTTATTCTTGTCTATTTGATCCAATGATCAAGTTACATTCACACTGCCAATTCATCCAAATATGTTTTCCATGTGTTTCCCCATTTCTCTAACGAAGTGTCTATTCTCAATCAAATTGCAAATAAACGAAGTGTCTATTCGCAATCAAACTGCGACTGGTCACGTGAATTTTGCAATTGCTGCTGGTCACATGACGTCCGTGGCATCATCGGGACATGTGTTTGACTATATTATTAAGTCTTGTTCAGTTGGTATCGTGGTCTCAGTACCATAGTGGTAAGTATCTCATCCTGACACGTGAGAGACCAGGGTTTGATTCCCAGCCGGAAAACAATTTTTTGTTTTCATTTTTATAATAAACAATATTAAACATTACAAACTAAAATATAGAACTCAGATACTCGAAGCTTGTGAATAAAGTGTGCACTATGGATCTGCGGAAGCTGCCGGGGAGCGCAACCCCCAGGCAGAGATGGAGTGATCGAGTGTCACAATCGATGGATCCAATAGATGTCTTTGTTTAACGTGAATTTTATTTGCCAAATGAACTAAAATTGACTAGTGAGCAGGAATAAACAAAGTGTCTAATCGCAATTCGAATGCGAATAGACATTTCATTTATTCGCAATTTGATAGCAAATAGACACTTCGTTTATTTGCAATTTAATTGCGAATAAACTCTCCCTTTCTCTGATATTAAAACTCTCAATCTTCTGGGTTGTCATAGAACTACTCAGACTTACTCTCTATATTATGTGCAAACAATATGTAAACATACTTCAACAATGCTGTGTCAGTAACAGATGTGCAAAAAGAAAACACTGGAAACAAATTGATTGAACAGGAAGACCATAAATAATTCATGATGTTTTTTTGTTTACTCTTCCAAATATAAGAGTACAACTTCCGTTTGAAGCCACAAGCTGTGGCTATTGGTAATTATGCGTGCCACTTCAGGTAGCTTACCTTGTGTTTTAAGAAATACATAATACAAAGAAATAATTGAAACGGAAAATTCATTTAAAACCGTCAATGTATGAAATTATGAACCTACCAGATTACCTTGCCAACAATACATGTAAAAATGGTCGGGTTATTTATCCTTTTGATTTGACAGCAGGCGCTCACGACCACGACCAGTGCCTGGTTGAGGTTCTCTCATGCTTTGACTTTCTACTTAGTACTGTTAATGTTATTCTATCTTTTAAAAGATAACCGAAATTATCGTACATAAATCAAAATACAACCATTGATGACCACAATAACTTCACAAAAAGATATTTTTATTAAACCGCGATGACCAGCGAGTGGACATTACACTACTGTATAAATTGTCATGAGGTAAACTAAACAATGATCGACCCCTCAATGTAATGAATGCGACCCAAGCGGGGGCGCCATTGACCGTCCTCATGTATAATTTGTTTACGCTATCTCACTAATATAAAAGCCAGCCCCAAGCTGTAAAATACACACCTAAATTACGGACGACATTCTGTCTAAAGCTGTACCCAGGCTCCACTGTGGCGGGATAAGAAAGATAAAATCACGCGATGTAAACAGTGAGTAAAACACATATTAAAACTGGCAACCTAGGCGCGATAACACAGTGTTTCTTCCGTGAGCTCCAGCACGGGTTGGGTCCCTTACATACTTCCTCTTTGTGGGGGGAGTGGTGACGTCAGCGAGTATAGGACCCTGATTGGCGGTCTCTTCTGCTTTGTTACACAAGGAATCATAGGAGATGGAAACCTTTTCAGGCTTTCAGTATAGGCAAGTTTTGGCGCCCATTGATGGGGCAATAAGACAGACAAATAAGGAAGATCGAGAGCAACTGAATAGAAAAAGGGCTTTCTGAATATTCACGTGAGAGGAAACTCAAAATATCTGTATCTCGTAACGTTTGGCATGGACTAGAAGCAGCTAAGTCCTTCAGGCAAGACAAGACTGCTGATAAGAATATAAATAAGAAACGCGGGATATGTTGACCATATAAAAATACATACCCAAAAACCGTAATGGGTGGGGGTGCAAACGAGCTAGAGAACACCAAGGATATGCTTGCTTGCTTGCTTGTGTTCGCTGGCTGTGAACTCCAGCGTGAAGTCCTGTATGTCGGATGAAGACATCCTGTTGTCCAACATCAGTGTGATGTCATACAGGACCTGAGGCTTGCGTGAGTATCCGTTGTCCCATGTCTGGCTTATTGGTGTGCAGACTGGTGGTTTCTCGCCGTGCAGGCAGACACTCTCCGACTTCGGAGGATCCAAGGATATAAACTGCCAGATAACTTTGAGATAGGCCTATAGTCATGATACGACCTAGAAATATTTACAATCAAAGTTAAAGACAGAGATTGCTTGCGATCCATTATCGCCAACTTTCACATCGGAGACGGCACTGTATCAAGGTGAGCATGGGGAACAGATCGTGGTAAAGTCGATACGAATGGACACATTTGCTAGCCATGCGCATACGACATGCGCAGCATGTACAAGTATTCGCGCGAGAGCACAGCGAGGGACTCAGTGAACATGTTCAAGAGCGTCCAGACTGGACTCATAGGAGTCGAGTGGCTCGACACACAGAGCACATCACAATTAGTCAAGCTAACTTTCATCTGTGTTCAAAACAATGTTTTCCCTTGATGAATTTGAATAACGAAGACACAAACAATAGATTGCACGATTTATTGCCTGGCATATTTCGCTGCATCTCGTCAGGTACATACTGCAGAAATCACACAACTTACGTGAATTAACTAGATAAATCCTTCAAACTGAAATATACACATGATTGCACAGTAATGTCGATTGTCTACCACGGTAATTTTAAACTGACTAACATGTCTTTCTGCTTGCACAAGGACGGCTTACGAAGGTTGATTATTATAGCTTCAGCAAACTTTAACAATCGACTACTTTGTGTGTAGAACAACACACGGAAGGCACTGTTTCTTTCAACCACGTGACCGCTCTCGAGCACATGTCTCCCGACCGATGAAGCTGGACTGTTCCGGTGTGTCGGCCTGACTAGGCTACCATCTTCTGTGTGTAGATACTACACGCGAGACATGTGCTCGAGAGCGGTCACGTGGTTGAAAGAGACAGCGCCTTCCGTGTGTTGTTCTACACACAAAGTAGTCGATTGTTAAAGTTTGCTGAAGCTATAATAATCAACCTTCGTAAGCCGTCCTTGTGCAAGCAGAAAGACATGTTAGTCAGTTTAAAATTACCGTGGTAGACAATCGACATTACTGTGCGAACATGTGTATATTTCAGTATGACGGATTTATCTAGTTAATTCACGTAAGTTGTGTGATTTCTGCAGTATGTACCTGACGAGATGCAGCGAAATATGCCAGGCAATAAATCGTGCAATCTATTGTTTGTGTCTTCGTAATTCAAATTTCATATGTGTTCCGGGAAACTCAGGTGTGAAAGGCAACTATTGAGTGGATCGGTTGGCGGACTCGACGATTATCAAGGTGGGAAGTGCAATGGGTGGGATATAAATTACCAACGCCATAAGAGACGCTGAGCAAACAGATAATTTTAAGGATATCTGGGAATAAACTTTCTTGTCCAGAGTGAGGGAGATGGGAGTGAAGCGAGCAGTAGCCAGACATGAGCATTTTGTCAAGAGCACAAGATATTTGATTAACCAACATAGAACTAGCACTATCAGTCGATATACGCTGGCGGAGATGTGGAGGAGAAATTAATATATATCTGAGTTATGTGACGGAGAATGAGTAGTATTATCAGAACAAACAGTGGCGTGCAAAGGGGAGGGGGGTGCAGGGGGGGGGGTGCGACGGCCCCGGGCGGTGGGGGGGGGGGGATCCAATAGGCGGTTGGCGTTGGCCCAGTCACATCCCTTGCGTTTGTATTGACGGATTAATTTCTTATCATACGAATCGTATGCCGTAGTTTAAGTACTGATAATAGTATCTAATGCATTGCGAACCCTTTTAGTAGGTACTACGATTATGTTTGCTGTTTTTTACCGGAGAATTTTTCCGTTAGTTTTCGTTTTCTTGTTTTGGTGTCTCCATAGATCATTATATGAAACCTTCTGAAATATGTAATTCTGAATATATTGCAATCCCAAAGAAATCAGGAGCCTTGGAATGGGATCAACATAGAACAGTTAGTATAATGATTCACGCCACACAGATTTTGCTACGAATTATCATGCAAAGAGTGAGGAAGAAAATACAACCTGAAATAGGGGAAGAACAATGTGGGTTTGTAGAAGGAAAGGGTACAGTACATGCTGTGTATATGCTGCAAACAGTTATTGAACGTGCTATAGAAGTAAACAAGGATATACATCTTTGCTTTATTGACTACACAAAAGCTTTCCATAGAGTAAGACACGTCAGCATGGTAGATATGCTTGCAGATATACAAATTGATGGGGAAAACATTAGACTTATAAAAAACATGTATTGGAAACAACAAGCTGCCAAAAGGATTGATAATGAAGTGGGACAATATCAGCCTATTAAAGAGATGTCCGGAGAAGTTACCCGATCAACAAATGCCCGCAGAAGTTAGGATGTGTCGGCCTAACGGCGCAAGAAGCAGCTCTGCTGTAAACAGGCACAACGCAATCACGTCCGAAAAAAAACTTCGGATGAACGCAGAAGAAGAAGAAGAAGAAGAAGAAGAAGAAGAAGAAGAAGAGAAGAAGAAAAGAAAAGAAGAAGAAGAAGAAGAAGAAGAAGAAGAAGAAGGGGAAGAAGAAGAAGAAGAAGAAGAAGAAGAAGAAGAAGAAGAAGAAGAAGAAGAAGAAGAAGAAGAAGAAGAGAGAAGTTAGGCAGGGATGAATAATGTCTCCAGATCTTTTTTTCCCTATACAGTGAAAATATTTGCATACATGTAAAAGATATAAATGGAATCAATATTGGAGGACGAAACATCAATAACATTAGATATGCAGTTGATACATTATTGATTGCAGACAATGATCAGTATCTGCAGCAATTAGTAGACGCAGTTGTTGCACACAGTGAACAACTGGGATTAGAATTAAATTGTTAAAAGACACAGATTATGGTCGTCACTAGGAAGAACGAAATACCATAATGTAATATACAAGTAAATGAGAAAATTCTTCAACAAGTTAATCGGTATAATTATCTCGGAACAGTCATAACATCTGATGGGAGATGCCTTGTAAAGATTAGAACAAGAATCGCCATGGCGAAAGTAGCCTTTAGCAAGATGAAAAACATACTGACCAATAAAAAGATGTCAATTGAAACGAGAAAAAGAGTGTAGAGGTACTACATAGAGACTGTTCTTTTGTATGGATGTGAAACTTGGACAATGAGCAGTCAAGCTGAATAACATCTGAATGCTGCAGAAATGTGGTTTCTGAGGAAAATCCAAAGAGCACAATGGGCAGACAGAAAAACCAATGACCAAGTACTACAGGAGATAAATGAAAATCGTAAATTAATTCGAGAAATTAGACGTAGACAGTCAACATTTTTTGGACATGTTATGAGAAGAAATGGATTGGAGAACTTAGTGACAACTGGCAAGATCGAAGGGAACAGACAAAGGAGACAACCGAGAAGTAAATATCTGGATGGTTTGACCACATGGCATGGACGAGACAGGAACACTGAGCTGATCCACGACTCTGGTATGTCATTGTCATTTACTGCCAATATAGTACCTTGCAGTGTATGGCAGGGGGGGGGGGGGGGGGTTGAGCCTGAGGAATAAAGGCCGCATGGCTAGTGCAGTCGCCGCGAACTGTGCAGGTTAGGACTTTCTTTTTGCCACCGACAGAAAAAATATCCCACACCTTACCGAGGGATCGAACCCGGGTCTCCCGAAGGAGAGTCAGGCGTTCTAGCCACTCAGCCAGCTGCTCCCCCACGACTCTGGTGATCGAGTGAAATGGCGAGTCATGACCGCCCAAGCTTTCCGGCATGGCGTATGACTGATTGATTGATTTAAAGGATATATAAAGTACTCGTAATGTTACATTCCCCGATTATTTCAAGATCGCACTAAAACAGAAACCGATTACTGGATATTATGTTTGCCTCCACAAACTACGAATCTATACCTTTCGTTTTCTTAAATCCGTGTCCTGGACAGAAGTACATACTGACTTTAAAAGACGTAAGTACAACCGTCACTTCCGTTTTAACTAGACTTTGTGCATTGTTCTAGTATGTTTTTTTTGGTGTGTTATACTCTCCATACCGGGACGCATGCTACTGTTGTGTATGTTTTTTGTTTTCAAAGGAACAGCTGTCGTCTATGTCAAACTTTAGCCAGGAAAAAGGTTTCTCTATTTGGAGAAAGTTGAGTCCTCGGATACCTGATCACGAGAAAAGCCCTTCTCCTAGAGCTCACATTAGGGAATACCTGACCCTCGTAAGTTGACTTAAGAGTTCTACTACGATATATACTGAACTTCAACAACAAATGTCCGCTATGAAGAAGAAATGGAAAGCAATAACTGAACGGATTGTCGATGTTATAGCATTTTTGGAAAAACAGAATCTGGCTCTTCTTAGGCACTGAGGAGAAGGAATTTCATATTTATGGGAGCCAGAGGAGACACTAAGCGAAAATACAAGGATTTTTAAACAACTATCAGACTGTTGGCAAAATATGACGGTACCTTGGCGGAAAACGTGCAGAGAGGGAAAGATAAGCCAAAAAGTGTAACGTATTTGTCCAACAGAAGTCAAAACGAAATAATCGATATTCTTGGTGAAATAGTCAAGAAAAAAAAATTATTTCAGAAATTAAGGATGCCAAGTATTTCAGCATCATGTTGGATTCTACTCCAGACATTGCCCATGAAGATTAGGTATCCGAAATTCTACGTTATATTCATATTGATGATGATAATAGAAAGGTAGAAATAAAGGAGGTATTTCTGGGATATTTCCAAGTCAACAAGAAAGATGCATTAAGCTTGGTAACGGAAATTCTTAAACAATTAGAAGATAACATTGCCATCAATGACTGTCGCGGCCAAGCTTATGATAATGCTGCAGTTATGGCTGGAGTGAGGGTAGGTGTCCAACAGAGAATTCTTGACATTAACCCAAAAGCTGTGTTTGTGAATTGCGAGAACCACAGCCTCAATTTGGCCTGTGTCCATGCAAGTGAGATGGAGCCTGTTGTCGTTACATTTTTTGGAGTTGTGGAAAAGCTGTTTACTTTTTTTTCTTCATCTACCTCCCGTTGGGAGGTCTTAAAATCATTTACCTCTCGAACTGTCAAAAGACAATGTGATACACGATAGGTTCTCGCCATGACGCTGTGCAAGTAATCCATGCGGAGTTGGACAACGTTATTGCCAGCCTTGAACACCTGCAGGAAGGAGAATATTCTAGGGAAACCAAATGCGATGCAGGCTCGCTTCTGAACTCTGTTCAACAATTTTCGTTTATATCGTTATTAAATTTTTGGTATCCTATTTTAGCGTCAATAGAGAAAGTGACAAAACGTTTGCATTCAAGAACTCAGAGACCGATTTGCATTTATTTTGAATTTACATTCAATCGCAGTCGCAATTGCAGATGAAAAAGAAAGAGAGAAATTACAGACGGAATGTTCGGACTTTGAACGCTATTATGATAATGATGTGAAGGCCGAACAGTTATATGATGAAATAATTGACTTTGTGATGCTCTTTCAGCCGGTCTCTCTGGCTGTGGGGTTACAACACTTTCTCTCTGTAATCCCGTTTATCACGCAGAGTCTCGTAGCGGAGCGAGAACTGAAGCGGTTCGACCCCCGCTCGTGACTTGCGGGATACTGAGCCGGCCGCTCAGAAAGCAATGGCAAACTACTGAGCGTAATCTTGCCAAGAGATCAACATACAGCTGAAAGATGCTGGTGTTGACAGCTAAGTCCTGTAAAAGGATATGCTAAAAAAAAAAGATGCTCTTTCAAGCTGGAGGTAATACAGTTCAGCCCGATCCTAAAGATGTTCTATAGTCGTTACTACAGTTTGGAAGGGGTGTGTTTCCGACGATGTGCGTTGCATATAGACTACTACTGACCATAGCATTTTCAGTCGCAAGTTGTGAAAGGTCATTTTCAAAATTGAAATTAATAAAAACACACCTCAGGTCTTCTATGTCACAAGTGTGTTGCTTTAATCAGTATTGAACAAGAATTCATCACCAGGGATGTAAAAAGACAGACAGACACATACTTGAAGTAGTTCAAGTGTTTTGTGACAGGAGATCCAATTTAGGGAATCGAACTTAATAAATGTGGGTATGTGGCTGACCGCTGAGACTGAGTGCTGACATATTACATATATATTTAATTTGAATAAAGTTTTATGTCATGTTTTTCCATACATGCTATACTATGATTAGTAATAGTAACCTTAACTTCCTAAGCATAAAATACAAACGTCTTACAATCAGTTTCTCAATCGTCAAATAGGCTAAAAGTACCATACGGCAATGTGCAATTCTCAAAAATTTCTGGGGAAAGGGAGAGGGGGCAGCACAGTGCAGTGGGAGGGGAGGGGGAATGAATTAGGGAAAGAACAATTTAGGGGCATCCAATCAAAGGGTTGGCCCTGGGCATCAAAGAACCTCTGCACGCCACTGAGAACAAATTAATTTAGATTAGTACATATGCGAGTAATGTAATGGAGAAAGAGCAATATTACTCGAACAAATTAATGTTATTAATACATATGCAAGTTATGTGATGGAGAAAGAACAGTGTTGCCAGAACAAATTAATTTACAAGGTTCATCCACAGTAAAAGAATTCACCGATGAAATCAGACAGACGCGGAAAGGAAAGAAGAAACAACTGGACCAGTGTGTTTCTACCCAGCTTCGGAATATTTCTAGAAAGAGAGTACTAACATGTTATACGAAACGTGTTCTGCTGTATGGCAACAAATCTTTACAAAGGAACGAACAAATTAAGAAGATATTGGAGGTAGTCGAGACTTGGTTTCAGGAAACAAATGTTGCGAGTACCTCGAACTGCCAGATTAGCTAACAATGAGTGCCTTGAAAATTATAATGAAATAATAAGATTATATTCAATAATTAGAAAGAGACAAACAGTCCTCTTTGGTCATGTAAAGAGAATAGAAGAAAAAAATGCTACATGTTCTTTGCAAGACTTTGCAAACTCCAACCCCTTGTTGGTTTACTAGGAAATTTGACGTCCAGTAGTTTGCCATTGCTAGGGAACGAGACGTCAACGTTGAAGTCCCACTGACCTGTGTAGGGAATGAACCCCCTACCCTGTCCTCAGAGCACAGGAATAGAAGCGTTGGAACATATTTAGACGACTGGAAATATCAGAGGTAGAAATGGCAGTGGAAGACCGAGAGAAATGACAATGGATAGTCTAAGATTGTTTAATGAAGGAGCAACATCAATAGAATTGATTGTTGAGTAGAGGAGCAACATCAATAGAATAGATTGTTGAATGGAGGAGCAACATCAATAGAATAGATTGTTGAATGGAGGAGCAACATCAATAGAATTGATTGTTGAATTTAGGAGCAACATCAATAGAATAGATTGTTGAATGGAGGAGCAACATCAATAGAATAGATTGTTGAATGGAGGAGCAACATCAATAGAACTGATTGTTGAATTTAGGAGCAACATCAATAGAACTAACCCAGAACATCAGGGACGGAGATCTGTGGAGATACAAGAGCGCCAACACTATTTGGCAGGGCAGGGTACATGATGGCTAATGTAGAGATCCCCAGCTAACTTACGTTAGCAAAGTAAAGTAAAGTAAAGTAAAGTAAAGTAAAGTAAAGTAAAGTAAAGTAAAAAAGTAAAGTAAAGTAAAAAAGTAAAGTAAAGTAAAGTTGCTAGCTCCATATCTTGTATAGACCAATCGAGAGCTCGATGGGTGATGTTGTTAGTGTTACAATATCCGCTTTTGCATCCCATATAATTGCCAATAAATTAGGCTAGGTCGACATGGGAGAGCAAGTCAGTTTTTTTTAAAAATCAGTCAAATTATTGTAATTTTTTTGTTTGTTTTGTTTTTGCGTTCGCGCGCTGTGAACTCAAGTGTAGTCCATTCACATAATACTACTTCTGGTGCACTGGACTAATTTTTACATATATATTTGATTTTCCATATTCACTACTTGTATGAGCTATCAAGTTAGAGAGTACATGTTATCTGGGTAGTGCGTTCACGAAGAATGGAAGACTAAATAGAGAAATAGAAACGAGAATACAGAAAGCAAATAACACAGCTATCAAATAGCACCCATTCTAAGAATATCTAAATATCAGCATGAATATTAACAAGAATCGGATAGATGCTGTATTGGTCACAACGCTATTTTACTAATGCCAGATAGTCCTAGACATACAAATACATGTAAACATCACGTCATCATCATGTGCCATGTCGGTAAGCGCGGGACGCCATGTTTTGCCATCTCACTCGATCACCAGAGTCGTGGATCAGCTCAGCGTTCCTGTCTCGACCATACAACGTGTCCAAGCCATCCAAGTATTTACTTCTCTGTCCTCTCCTTGTTCTTTTCCCATCGCTCTTGCCAGTTGTCACCAAGTTCTTCAATTTATTTCTTCTCACATCGTGCCCAAAAAATTGTGACTGTCTACGTCTAAATTCTCTAATCAGTTTACTTTTTCATTTGTTTCTTGTAGGACTTGGTCATTGGTTTTTCTGCCTGTCCATGGTAGTTTTTGCATTTTCTTTAGAAACCACATTTCCACTTCCATCAGATGTTTTTAAGCTTGTCTGTTCATTGTCCACGCTTCACATCCATACATTTAATGGTTATCGGACATTTCTGAGAAATTTGTGGGTAGGATGAGTGGCAAGGCAGGAAACTGGTCATGTTACTTTATCATACCGTGCACTACCACAGAGGATCTGGCCGATACTCAGGACTCCGAGGAAAGGCCAGATAGTCTCATAATCAGACTGCTACTGGTACCACTAATATCGGGACTCTGAAGATTATGACAGAGCACGTATGGGAATGTCCTGAGTGTTGTGGTGTTCGCTCTTCACTAAATTTAACTCAACCATGATCTAGTATATGTGAAAGCCTTATATTCCACAATCCGTCTGGGGTCTTTATGTATCTTTTCTTTAGCTGCTAGCACGCGCAAGAATATTCAAAGAGAGGTAATAACGTAATTTAATGTTCATTTTGAGACGTCACATAGTATTTTTGCAGTTACCTCCCATGGTTCATTAATGCTTGAGGCAGCGCACAGCCTGACGAAGCGAGCCGTGATAGCGAAGTGACTAGACACCCTACTGCCCGACCGGTGGTCTTGAGCCCCGAGTCCACATCGGGGAGGATTTTTAAAATTGAACTGGGGTTTCAGGTCCACCCAGTCTAAAATTAGTTAGTCTTTCCTCTTGTGCCCAAAGCGGCGCATAGGGCAGAAGTAATGGCTCTCCATGTCTGGTGGTTCGCTGCCACCTGTTGTAGATCTTGGATGTTTGTTTTGCCGTTGAATGAGCCCTCTCTGATGATGGTTCTATGCGGGGTCTCTCTTGTCTCTCAGTCTAAAATAGATACAAGGAAATACCTTCAGAAGTAAATGCGGCTGTAGTGTCACTGAGCACATCACACACCAATTGCCGATTGCTCTATAAAAATATTATCTAGCACCGCTAGATGCCTAATGCATCTAAGGCCTTTATTCACCCCCCCCCCCCCCCCCCACCTGTTTTACAGACTGGCAAACGGAGGTACACAGAAGGATAGATTATGCAACAGCCATCGTGAAAGAAACAAAAACACTCATGAAGAGAAAGCACACATGTGCATAGAGTCAGAGAGTAGGCAGCAATTGTCCACAAGATCCCGCATTAACACTCGGCAGAGGACAGCAAACCACGATATTTAGATCCCGCACAGAGCACTCAGATAAGACGACTGGGAACATGTTACTCCTCCTTCTCCTCCCTCTCCTCCTCGTCGTCGTCGTCGTCCTCCTCCTCCTCCTTCTCCTTCTTCTCCTCCTCCTCCTCCTTCTTCTTCTTCTTCTTCTTCTTCTTCTTCTTCTTCTTCTTCTTCTTCTTCTTCTTCTTCTTCTTCTTCTTCTTCTTCTTCTTCTTCTTCTTCTTCTTCTTCTTCTTCTTCTTCTTCTTCTTCTTGTTTCTTTTCTACTCCTTCTCTTCTCCTCGTCCTTCCCCTTCTTCTACTGCTACTGTTTCTTTATATTTTTCTTCCTGTTCGTCTTCTTTGTCTTCTTATTCTTTTTCGTACACCTCCAAATGTCAACCTGAATATATTTAAAGAAAACTGCAGTCAACTTGCAGAAATAGAGGGTGAGAGTGAGTGAGTATGAGAGAGAGAGAGAGAGAGAGAGAGAGAGAGAGAGAGAGAGAGAGAGAGAGAGAGAGAGAGAGAGAGAGAGAGAGAGAGAGAGAAAATGAGACAATGAGAGTTAGTGTGTGTGTGTGATAGAAAATAATGAGAGATACGTGTGTGTTTATGAAAATGTGTGTGTGTGAAAGAAGATATATACATGTACATAGTTGAGCGCACGCATGTCATCTAACATGCTATTCCATATTTTTTGTGTATTCTCATCTTTCATATGACCATTTTGAATGCCACGTGATTGTATCATGTATAAAATAAACACATGTACATTACTGTAGAGTGAGTGTGAGAATTAGTGAGTGTGAATGAGAGAGAGCATACAGCAAGTCAGAAGTTATAGAGGAGCTGAGTGCCACAGTGACCATTTCCTCGTTGGAGCAAAATTTAAAATAAAACTTAAGAGAGCTTTCTATACTAAATTACAAAGATTACACCCAACATATAACAGAGAAAAACTACAAGACATTACAGTCAAAGAGAAATTTACAGATGAAATAAAATGTAAACTTGAAACTTTGCAAAACCCTTTGGAGGAATGCGTTGACCAAACTTGGTTGAACATCAAGAATACAATTCAATCTACCGCAGAAGAATGTCTCGGTGTGTCAACCACGCATAGAAAGAACAGATGGTTCAATCAAAAATGTGAAGAAGCAGTCACTAGGAAGAAGAATGCCAGACATGTATGGTTAAATGACATCACTAACATCCAAAAGGAAGAGCATTATAGAAATGAATGTAAAGAGGCTACAAAAATAGTCAGACAGCAGAAGCGAGAATATATGAGTAATATAATCAAAGATATGGAAACTAATCACCAGAAAAATGAATCCAGAAAATTTTTTAAAGTACTGAAGTCAATGAAACGAGGGCACCAACAAAACACATATGGTTTAAAAGACAAAAATGGGAATATGATAAATACCAATGAGGAAATGTGCAACACATGGAAAGAATATTTTATTGAATTACTAAATTGTGAAGCTCCAAGTAACATTTTCCCACAGGAAGAGGTTCTAACATGCGAACCACAAATTGAAGAACCTACATTTGAAGAAATCCTATATGTAATCACACGACTTAAAAACAATAAGGCAACTGGGACTGATGGAATTGCTGCTGAATTTATAAAGGCAGGTGGCCATGCATTACATCTAAAGCTATACGAACTAATAATAAAAATCTGGAGGACAGAAGAATTACCCCATGACTGGAAAGAGTCATTATTGATACCTATCTTTAAGAAAGGAGACAAGTTCCAATGTGGAAATTATAGAGGAATATCACTACTGTCCACAAGCTATAAGATACTATCCGCAGTATTACTAAATAGACTAAAACCATATTCAGAAGACATATTAGGTGACTACCAGGCGGGTTTTAGACAAAACAGATCAACAATAGATCAGATATTTATCTTACGACAAATAGCCGAGAAACATTGGGAATATAAAAGAGATCTCCATAACATTTTTGTGGATTTTAAAAAGGCTTATGATAGTGTCCATAGGAATAGTCTATGGAATGTTATGCAGGAATTTGGAATACCAAGGAAGTTAATTAACATGACCAAACTATGCATGGAAGATACTTATAATATAGTAACATATAAAGGCAGGAAATCAGACCCCTTCCAAATAACATCTGGCTTGAAACAGGGTGATGCACTATCGCCGCTACTCTTCAATCTGGCTCTAGAGAAAGTTGTAAGGAAGGTAAAGGAGGAATGTGATATTGGAGGAACATCCAAGCTGCTTGGTTATGCAGATGATATAGATATTATAGGGCAAAGTGAACAAAAGACATTAGAAATATTGACTCACTTAAAGGAAAAAGCCCAACAGATGGGGCTGGTTATCAACCAAGATAAGACAGAATATATGGTAATTTCAAGAGACGGAATGGCTAAAAACTCTGGCCACATACAAATAGATAATATGACCATTAAAAGAACGGAAACATACAAATACCTGGGTACAATCTTCAACTGCTCCAACATCATAAGGGAAGAAATACAAACTAGAATCAACTCTGGAAATAAGATATACTATGCACTACAACATCTACTAAAATCAAAGGCGCTATCTCGTAACACCAAAATCACAATATACAAAACACTGATCAGACCAGTTGTGCTGTATGGCTCTGAAACCTGGAGTACAACGAAAGGAGACGAAGCCTTGTTACAAACCTTTGAGAACAAAATTTTAAGACGCATCTTTGGACCCATTAGGGATACACAAAGTGGAGAGTGGAAAAGAAGAAGTAACAAAGACATTTATGATTTGTTTAAGTCCCCGCTAATCACTGGTATCATGAAGGCTAATAGACTACAATGGCTGGGGCATATAGAAAGAATGGAAGATAATAGGGAAACAAAACTCGCTTACACTCAGGAAATAAATGACCGTAGACCCCGAGGTAGACCAAGAAGCGGTGGAGAGATAATATACATACAGACCTACAAGCACTTGGAATCAACGACTGGCAAGAGAAGGTCCACCAGAGAGACGAATGGAGACAGATTGTATTTGCAGCAAAGAACCTCAATGGCTCGGAATGCTGAAGAAGAAGAAGAAGAAGAAGAATGAGAGAGAGAGAGAGAGAGAGAGAGAGAGAGAGAGAGAGAGAGAGAGAGAGAGAGAGAGAGAGAGAGAGAGAGAGAGAGAGAGAGAGAGAGAGAGAGAGAGAGAGAGAGTATATTCGTGCATGTGCGTGTCTCCGTGTGTGGGAGCAACACTATTTTTTCACGTTACACAATGTATATGTATAATTATTTCTCCATTTATTACGTTTGTGAGAATGCTCACGATAATCGTCAGTGCATTTGTGTGTAAAGTGTGGGAGTTGTCTATATAAGTTCTAGTGTTTATGTGAGGCATCATGTATGTGTCTAGATGTGAGGATGTATGTGTGTGTGTGTGTGTGTGTGTGTGTGGGGTGGGGGTGATGTGTATGTGGGGTGATGTGTATGTGGGGTGTGTGTGTGTGTGAGGATGTGTGAGTGTGGGGTTATTTGTGTGTGGGGATGTGTGTTTGGCGGGGTATGTGTGGGGTGTGGGGAATATGTGTTTGGGTGGGGGATGAGTGTGTGTGTGTTGGTGGGGGATGTGTGGGTGGCTCGGGGATGTGTAGGTGGGTGGGGAGATGTGTGGGTGAGAGATGTGTGTGTGGGGTGATGTGTGTGGATGTGTGGGTGGGTGTAAGGAAGTGTGTGTAGAGGGTGTGGAGGACGGGTGTGGGAGATGTGTGTGTGGGTGGGGGATGTATGTGTGTGGGTGGGGGTGTGTGGGTGGATGGGTGATGTACGTGTGAGGGGTGGTGTGTGTGCGTGTGGGAGATGTGTGGCGGAGGATGGTTGATATGTGGGTGGGTGGGGAGATGCGTGTAAAGGTGGTGGGTGTGTGGGTGTGTGGGTGGAAGATGAGTGTGTGTGGGGATGTGTGTGGGTGGAGAGATGTGTGTATGGGTTGGACTGAGTGGTTGAGTGTGTGTGGGGTGGGGGATGGATGGGGGATGTGTGTGGGTGGGGGATGTGTGTGGTTGGATGTGTGTGTGGATGGTGAATGTGTGTGTGGGTGGATGGGTGTGGGATGTGTGTGTGTGTGTGGTGGCAGGTTATGTGGGTTGGGGGATGTGTGTGGGGGATGTGTGGGTGGTGGGGGAGATTGTATGGGTGGGGTGTGTGTGGGGATATGTTTGTGGGGGATGCGTTGGTGGGGAATGTGTGTGTGAGGGTTGTGTGCGTGTGTGTGGTAGCAGGTTGTGCGGGTTGGTGGAGGATGTGTGTGGGGGATGTGTGGTTGGGGAATCTGTGTTTGGCTGGGTGGTTGAGGGGTGTGTGGGTGGGTGGGTTGGTTAGTGTGTGTTGGTTGGGGGATGCGTCAGGTATGTGAGTGTGTGGGAGATCTGTGTGTAGGGGGTTGTGTGGTGGGTGGGGGATGTATCTGATAACATGATAATATGCATCGTTTTTGTGTACAACATTCATTTGACAATGTTTTTGTTTTTTACTATGTGAATGTATCATGCACTAATTATGAACGAAAGATGAGTGACTGGAAGGACCGGATGTCAGAAAGGCCTGAGTGCCCAATGTGTTACCCTTTTAAAAATAAAGTTAAATCTTCTTCTTCTTCTTCTTCTTCTTCTTCTTCTTCTTCTTCTTCTTCTTCTTCTTCTTCTTCTTCTTCTTCTTCTTCTTCTTCTTCTTCTTCTTCTTCTTCTTCTTCTTCTACGCCCTTATTTCCTCCTACGTCACCGTTGTCAACTACGTTTCCACCCTAGACTTTTCCTGTGTTTCCCTCTTCGACGCGGTCGTTTCCATCTTTGTCGTCGCCGTTATCGCCGCTTTCACCATCGTCGCAGCTGCTACTCCCTTCATCATTCCGTTATGGGCTTTGCCGTCGTTCAGCCTCGTCTTATTCGTCTTTGATGTTGTCGCTTACGTCGTCATTGTCCTCGTGGAGGACCTCCCCGTTATCGTTTCTGTCGCTGCTACAACGCCACCGTCTATGTCGCCTCCAACGCCACCGTCTATGCCGCCTCCAACTTCGCCAGCTTCATCTTCGCCTTCTCTGTCGTCCCCGTGTCGTCATTGAAGTGTCTAATGTCGTTTCCGTTGTTTCCATCGTCGCCACTGACATAGTCTTCAACACCGTCGCAGTTTTTGTCTTCGTCGCTATGGTCGCCGCCGTAGCTGTCATTGTCGTCGTACCTGTCTTCGTCTTCTCCATCGTTGTTTCCGACTACGTCTTACTCCTACTCGTACCCATCCCCCTCCAGCTACTAATATTGCTGCTGCTACTACTATTACGTCTACCACCACCACCGCCGCCGCCGCCGCCGCCACCACCACCACCAAAGCCTAATGTCCTCCGGCAAAGCCTAATGTCCTCCGTCCGGCAGGCAAAGCTAAAAACCTTTAAAATGTTCGGCTTTTTAAATATTTTATGTTATCATTTTTTTAATGTATTGTTGTTTACATTCTTTATTAAAACCCATTGCTTAATAATATTTAAATATTGAGCACAACCCACGACTGGCAACGCTAATCGCATTCTGGTATGAACCTAAGGCCTATCCACGTCAATATGGAAGCACTATACTCGAGTTTCGCTCTCGTTTGAGCTCGTCAGTAGTGCATATCCCTGACCGGATCCGGAAACAAGCCCCGGATCACGCGTGTGAAGCGGGTGTGTAACCACGCGGAACACACTGGACACAGCCAAATTATCACAACAGAATACCACATCGTCACCCATCGCAGGCTATGCTCAAGAAGAGCATACCCCCTCCCCCCAGCTTCTTAATAATATTTATTTAATGTTCTTGTTTATACCAAATGTGAAACACAAATTATTTGTATAATTTGAAGCTAACTGTTGCTCTATTCGGCAACACCAACAATGCTGTAGTCCCTATAGTCAAAATGTTAATGTTATTTTCGGTTCCGGTAGCAGAGACGCCACTTTAAAAAAAAATTTTTTTTTTTAAATTTGTAATTTTTGCCGTCTATGTTTATGAAAATGGCTTCTACAAACATAAAATGCAAATTCTCGAACACAATGAAAAATAAAGTTTCCATGCTTCGTTGAAGGACGCAACGAGAATGAGGCAAAGTGTACGATTTGCGATAGTTACTTGTCCGTTGCCAAAAAAGGAACTACTGACTTGGAGCGCCATGTTGACAGTGAGAGACATAAAAACCTAATCAAGGTGTCCGCGTCATCTAGCACATTAACGTATGTTTTTTTTCAGCCTAAGTACTCACATGTGTTGCTGAAAGCGCATGCGGCTGAAGCAACTTTGTCATTTCATACAGTTTGTCATCATCAGTCTTACAACTCGATTACCTGTACAGCTGGTTTGATGCACACATTATTTGAAGATTCAGAAATTGCTAGAAATATTGCTTGTGCAAAAACAAAGACTGAAGCAATAATAAACCAGATGATTGACCCCCACACTGTTGATGAATTGGATAAATCTTTAAGTGGTATTTCATGTTTCGGTCTTTTGACAGATGCTAGCAGTCACGGTTCGCAGAAAATATTTCCGATCGTTGTTCAGTACTTTGATTGGAAAGCAGGTGGAATCCAAACTAAGATTCTCGAGTTAGACAACACACCAAATGAAACCTCAGAAACTGTATCACAGTATATTTTGAGAACACTTCAAAAACATGATTTGTACTCCAAATGTGTTGCTTTTGCCGGTGATAATGCCAATATGAATTTTGGAGGCATTAACAGAAGAGAAGGTAGAAATGTGTTCTCGCATTTGGCAGCTATTGTAATAAAATTGTACTGATTGTGGGTTTAATCGGGAACGATTTAAATGAAACATTCAATATGTCCTCCTTTGTCCTCCTTTTTGTCTTACTATGTCCTCCTTTATCCTCCTTTATGTCTTATTATGTCCTCCTTTTGGTGCCGACGTATCTGGCAACCCTACCTTCAACCTATTCATCTGTGTGTTTGTCTGTCTCTATGTCTGTCTGTTCCTCTGTTTAACTGTCTAGTCTGTTTATCTAACCATTCTTTTTCTCAATCCACCGCTTTACTTATCAACTTTGCCCTCTCGTTCTCTGCATATGTGACAATCTGTCCACCTGCCAGTCCATCTATGTGCATATCTATATGTGTTTTTATCTGCTTCCTCGCTTAATCTCATCAACCCCTTTTCCCCCTAGCGCTCACTATCTGGCACAAATTCCACACACTCTCCAAAGTAAATAATTCAAGGGGAATTCCCAGGAAGCTAATTATGAAAACACACACGGAGGCATTGCTATTCCAACAAACAAGTTTTCTGGGTGTTCCATTGCCATGTTTTCCTTACTATATCTGATGCTATCCAGATCTCATAAAATAGCGAACCTATGACAGCTCATGAATTTTATAGCAGAGTTGAATGTTTTCTCCCCCTCCTTCTTTTTCTTCTGCTTCTTCTTTCTTCTTCTTCCTCCTCCTCCTCCTCCTCCCCATCGTGTTCTTCTTTCTCCTCCTCCCCATCTTCTTCTTCTTCTTCTTCTTCCTTCTCCTCCTCCCCATCTTTCTTCTTCTTCTTCTTCTTCTTCTTCATCTTGTTTCTTTTCTACTCCTTCTCTTCTCCTCGTCCTTCCCCTTCTTCTACTGTTACTGTTTCTTTATCTTTTTCCTTTTCTCCTCCTCCCCATCTTCTTCTTCTTCTTCTTCTTCTTGTTTCTTTTTTACTCCTTCTCTTCTCCTCGTCCTTCCCCTTCTTCTACTGCTACTGTTTCTTTATATTTTTCTTCCTGTTCGTCTTCTTTGTCTTCTTATTCTTTTTCGTACACCTCCAAATGTCAACCTGAATATATTTAAAGAAAACTGCAGTCAACTTGAAGTGAATCAATAGAATGAAAATGTTACTTTTATGATTATACGGGAGAGGAAAGGGAATCAGGAATGTACAATTGCAACACCTCTTACTAAAAAGCTTGCTCCGTGGCGAAGAGGTTACGGTCGCAGTTCGTAATTCCACGTACACGCGTTCGAAACACAGCTGCAGGCGATTTGGCAGCAGACCGCCTTGCGTTGGTTTTAAAGAAATGGTATGAATGCCAGTGGTTCAGAAAGCCATAGAAAACTATTGAACGTAAACTTGCCAAGAGATCACGAGATCACAACAGCAAAACATGCTGGTGTTGACGGCGGCGTTCTGTAAAGTATATGCAACTAACTAACTTACTCAAAAAGAGAGGCATGATCACATGATTCTCTGCTTAAGAGTGCGGCTTGCCATTTTATCAATGTTATCCCCGTGTTGAGGTAAGTTCTGAATCACTAGCTTCTGCTGTTAGTCAAGGCGTTAACTGGTCTCTGCAGTTCTCTTACAAAAAAACTAATTTCCACTACCTTTTCACTAGTCAGCGTATTTGGTGCAGACAGCTGGCCATACGTCTTTTTCCTGAACATGAAATAGGACAGTTGAAACTAAGAAAACTGAAAGCTCCCCATATCTGCACTGAACATGATAATTATGCATTAGCTTCTTCGATGGATTCGCCCGATATGGTGCACATCGAAACACACTATAGTAACCCAAATTGCTACTCCAACGATGTTTCAAATCAATGGAGAAATCAGAGACCAGGGCTGTGATAACATTCCGACATATATATAGATAAAGAGAGAGATGGAAACACTGTTTATGATTCCATCCTTCAAACGTTTTTTTTTTAAGTAAATAACTGGTGTAAACAGTTTAAGTATAACCCTCTCAAATGTTGCTGACCTGCGAAGGTCTGGAATACCGTCCTCGGTGTGCAACCACAGAAAGACAGCACGATGAGAAATGAAAACGATGTCTCTCGCGTGGGGTTGGTGTCCAAAAATAACTTGTTTAAACTTTGGTGCTGACAATGTCATGAGATAGTCAAAAGAGGGTTCGAAGTCTGGTCTCGTCTCCTATTAAGTGAGGGAAAGAATGGTCACCTATTCGGCCGTACATTCAGGCCTGCAAAATGTAATGACCCTGTCACATCACAGACAGGAAACTCCAACAGATCAAATTATATTTAAGAGATACTATTAAAAACTGTCATTTACTGCCAGTATAATACCTTGCAGCCGGTCTCCCTGGCGTAGGGATTTAAAGACGTCGTTCGTAATCCCGTATACTCTAGTACGAAATACAGCTGCGCGAGATTCGGTAACTGATCGCTTCACGTTGGTTACTTATGGAGGGTATGTGAGCCGGTCGTTCAGAAAGCAATGGCAAACTACTGAACGTAAAACTTGCCAAGACATCAACAGCAGCAGAAAAATGCTGACTTTGACTGCAATGTCCTGTAAAAGGATATGAGGAAAAAAGAATAGTACCTTGCGGTGTATGGCATGGGGGTCTTGAGCTTGGGGAATTAAGAACGCCTGACTAGTGCACTCGCCGCGAACTGTGCAGGTTAGGGTTTTCTTTTTCCCCCGATATAAAAAAATCCAAACCTTACCGAGGTTGTGTTTTTTTTTATGCACTCGCATCGCTTTGATCTCAAGCGTAAGTTCATACACACTATTTATAGCAGGTGAACCCACTCCGACTTCAGAGGAACTTGTAATTTACGTCTCAAAGTCAAGGACGACAGGTCAAAGTTTTAGTCCAACTGTACGGTGTAGGGATGAACCACTTACCTCGGCATTAGCACACCGGATGTTTAAGAACACGCGATCTTACCCATTCGGCCATGCGGACCTGCACCGAGGTTTCGAGCTCGGGTCTCCCGAAGGAGAATCCGGCACTCTAGCCACTCGGCCAGCCGCTCTTCAGTAAGATATACTAACAGCAAGAAACGTTCGACAACAATAACATAGTGTATGACTGTCTTAGTTAAAGCAATACAGAGCATTGTGTAGGTGGCAGAGATTCACACAAACAAACACATTGCAACTGAACAGTTTATTTCACAGTAAGTAAATAATTAGCAATTCAACAAACGTGTATTCTGCGGTAAGTAATGTATAACAAGCGATACGGCGTTGGTGTCAATAAAACCAACAAATGAACTATTGCTAACTATACAACATTTGTACCACTGCTGGCGTCTACAGTTAAGTGTTTTTCTTGCCAAGGCAGTCGCCATGCAGTGTACAGACAAGGATGCTTATTTTAAACACAGGCCCACAAACAAATATTGCACGATTTCTTGGCTGGCACATTTTACTGCATCTCGTCAGGTGCATACTGTAAAGTTACATATCATGTGAAGTGTATAAACGAATAATGCTTTGGCTGAATTATTTAAATACATAGTCACATATATTATTCGAATGTGGAGTTTTTTTTATCCTCATGGTAAACTGAGATTCAAAAGGAAGGCCTTCTGTTTGCATAGAAACGGCTGAAATCGCCTAATCGATAATGCCTTGATATATTTAAACAATCGATTATCGTTCGTAGTATAGTAAACGAAATGCGTTTTCTTTGTTAACTTTGTGACAATAAGTACGTTTCGTGATGGCCGACAATTAGCTAGAATACTATCAAAATGATGTAGTAAGCTAACTAACTGTTAAAGTACTGTAGTATCTTATACTGTAAAAGTGGTGTAGGCTAGCCTACAGTCAAAGAGCTGTAGTAAGCTAACTAACTGTTAAAGTACTGTAGTATCTTGCACTGTCAAAGTGGTGTATGTTAGCCTACTGTCAAAGTGACGTAATTAGCCTATTATTAAAGTTATGTAGTAGCTAGCCTAATGTCAAAGTGCTGTAGTAGGCTAGCCTTCTGTTAAAGTGCGGTGGTAGGCTAGTCTTCTGTTATAGTGCTGTAGTAAGCTAACCAGTAGTAGGCTAGTCTTCTGTTATAGTGCTGTAGTAAGCTAACCAGTAGTAGGCTAGCCTTCTGTTATAGTGCTGTAGTAAGCTAACCAGTAGTAGGCTAGCCTTCTGTTATAGTGCTGTAGTAGGCTAACCAGTAGTAGGCTAGCCTTCTGTTATAGTGCTGTAGTAGGCTAACCAGTAGTAGGCTAGCCTTCTGTTATAGTGCTGTAGTAAGTTAACCAGTAGTAGGCTAGCCTTCTGTTATAGTGCTGTAGTAGGCTAACCAGTAGTAGGCTAGCCTTCTGTTATAGTGCTGTAGTAAGTTAACCAGTAGTAGGCTAGCCTTCTGTTATAGTGCTGTAGTAGGCTAACCAGTAGTAGGCTAGCCTTCTGTTATAGTGCTGTAGTAAGCTAACCAGTAGTAGGCTAGCCTTCTGTTGTAGTGCTGTAGTAAGCTAACCAGTAGTAGGCTAGCCTTCTGTTATAGTGCTGTAGTAAGCTAACCAGTAGTAGGCTAGCCTTCTGTTATAGTGCTGTAGTAAGCTAAACAGTAGTAGGCTAGTCTTCTGTTATAGTGCTGTAGTAAGCTAATCAGTAGTAGGCTAGCCTTCTGTTATAGTGCTGTAGTAAGTTAACCAGTAGTAGGCTAGCCTTCTGTTATAGTGCTGTAGTAAGTTAACCAGTAGTAGGCTAGCCTTCTATTATAGTGCTGTAGTAAGTTAACCAGTAGTAGGCTAGCCTTCTGTTATAGTGCTGTAGTAAGCTAATCAGTAGTAGGCTAGCCTTCTGTTATAGTGCTGTAGTAAGTTAACCAGTAGTAGGCTAGCCTTCTATTATAGTGCTGTAGTAAGTTAACCAGTAGTAGGCTAGCCTTCTGTTATAGTGCTGTAGTAAGTTAACCAGTAGTAGGCTAGCCTTCTGTTATAGTGCTGTAGTAAGTTAACCAGTAGTAGGCTAGCCTTCTGTTATAGTGCTGTAGTATGTTAACCAGTAGTAGGCTAGCCTTCTGTTATAGTGCTGTAGTAAGTTAACCAGTAGTAGGCTAGCCTTCTGTTATAGTGCTGTAGTAAGTTAACCAGTAGTAGGCTAGCCTTCTATTATAGTGCTGTAGTAAGTTAACCAGTAGTAGGCTAGCCTTCTATTATAGTGCTGTAGTAAGTTAACCAGTAGTAGGCTAGCCTTCTGTTATAGTGCTGTAGTAAGTTAACCAGTAGTAGGCTAGCCTGCTGTTAATGTGCTCTCGTGAGAAACGTTTCTGGCCTGGTGCACTGTAAGCTAAGTAAACGTCTTCTCAAGTCTTGTATCCCAATAGAACAGAGGCCGTCAGGCATGTCTCTCTAAACACACACACCCCCTACTGCCTCTTGAACTTCCACAACTTTCGCACTTCCACGTCTTTCGCACATCCAGGCCTTTCGCACACCCAAGCCTTTCGCACATCCATGCCTTTCGCACATCATTCCCCCCCCCCCCCCCTCACCCCAATCCCTTCCCCTGATTTTCTTCTCCACAACACAACACTCCATGTTATACAGTAACAAGCAACACCAGGGCAGGGATATACTGTAGCACAATGGCCATTGGGCCCGGCGGTCATATGTTCGAATCCCTATGGAAGCGGATTTGAAAAACTGACCAGGACTTCCAGATCGACTCAGCCTAAACTGGGCACCATAAAATGTCTCAGAAAGTAAAGGCGGGCGGCGTGACCACATTACTCATCGAGTGTGATTGGTTTATAGACACTATAGGGCTAGAAACATATGCTCAATATACTTGAAAGCGTGTAAAAAGTGGCCTTTGTATTACTTACTTGATTTCTTCTTTTTTTTGCGTTCATCTGGAATGTTTTTTTCCCCAGACGTATTTGCGTTGTGCCCGGTTATGCTACGTAGGCCGGCACATCCGACTTCAGCGGGCGTTTGTTGACCGGGTTAGCCTTCTCGGGTACTTACTTGATTTTATTGGTTTTGAAATCACCCCGGAGCAATTTAGGGGGACATATCCTGCTACTAATGGTGACTGTACCCGGACAATTTAGCGAGACACATCCTGCTACTAATGGTGACTGAACCCGGACAATTTAGGGGGCCACATCCTGCTACTAATGGTGACTGAACCCGGACAATTTAGGGGGCCACATCCTGCTACTAATGGTGACTGTACCCGGACAATTTAGCGAGACACATCCTGCTACTAATGGTGACTGAACCCGGACAATTTAGCGAGACACATCCTGCTACTAATGGTGACTGAACCCGGACAATTTAGGGGGCCACATCCTGCTACTAATGGTGACTGTACCCGGACAATTTAGCGAGACACATCCTGCTACTAATGGTGACTGAACCCGGACAATTTAACGAGACACATCCTGCTACTAATGGTGACTGAACCCGGACAATTTAGGGGGCCACATCCTGCTACTAATGGTGACTGTACCCGGACAATTTAGCGAGACACATCCTGCTACTAATGGTGACTGAACCCGGACAATTTAGGGGGCCACATCCTGCTACTAATGGTGACTGAACCCGGACAATTTAGGGGGCCACATCCTGCTACTAATGGTGACTGAACCCGGACAATTTAGGGGGCCACATCCTGCTACTAATGGTGACTGAAACCCGGACAATTTAGGGGGCCACATCCTGCTACTAATGGTGACTGAACCCGGACAATTTAGGGGGCCACATCCTGCTACTAATGGTGACTGAACCCGGACAATTTAGGGGGCCACATCCTGCTACTAATGGTGACTGTACCCGGACAATTTAGGGGGCCACATCCTGCTACTAATGGTGACTGAAACCGGACAATTTGGAAGGGGGGGGGGGCACATCCTGTTACTAATGGTGACTGAACCCATGACAGTTTAAGGGAGACACATCTTACTAATAATGGTGACTGAATCTGGATAATTTAGGATGGCACATCCTGCTATTAATAGCGACTGAACTCGGACAGTTTAGTTGCTAATCAAAAACACTAACCTGTATATTACTAAGATTCAAAAGCTGATTATGAAAAATAAGCTGTAGAAAAGGATAAAGTGAGTTAGAATAGGGACAAACTAAGCAATAAAAAAAGGACACCCTCAAGTTTATGAAATTGTTATGTGTGTGTGTGCGAGCGTGCGTGCGCGAGCGTGTATATGCGTGTCTGCTGATGAAGACTTTCTAGTCACAAAGGCCATTTTGTCAGTTATGATTGTGTTCCACGTAAACGATGGACGCAGGGAATAACAGAGTCCATGGGCATATCGATACATGAAGCCCATAAGCGGGCACTCTACCGCTGTTTATACTTCAACTCGACACCGCAAGATACAAGAGGAACATGATGAGATGAGATGAGATGAGATGAGATTAGATGAGATGACATGATTGTGTTCTTGCAAAGCTGGTCCTCTCTACTTGCCGTTTTTATTGATTCATTCCTTACGCTCGACATTTTAGAAAAGGGCAAACCAAACATTAATGCAGCTGAATAAAAAAATAACATTAGAGAACAACCTCAACTTTATAAAAGAACAAACAACACTATAAAAAAGAAAGGACGTTGCATACAGGATTCTATTATTTAGACGTTGCTCGGTACATCGAGTGTACACATTTAGCACACAAGCCGTGGTAGCGTGGTGATTAATCTATTGATTTACCATTAGAGAGATGCTAATTTCAATCCCTTGCAATAGCGTGAGTGTTACTCCCAGATCCAGGCGTCTCTGGGAGATCGAGCCAGCCTTATCAAACAAGTACTTGGGATGTATATGAAAAGGTAAATGTAACTTGTAAATCATAATTTTAACTTCTGTCTATGAAAAAACATGTGAGCCAAATTCTATATCCGTATATTGCCCAACTGGCATGTAAACGGGACGTCTTGCTTTTGTTTTCACAATAAGAATGCATAGGGTTGCCAGACGTCCCGATTTTCCCGTTTTTAATGAAATAATTCACTGTCCCGAAAAATGAGTTCGGGACGCCCTTTAGTCCCGGTTATTCCTGCCAAATGGAAGATTTAATTAATTAAGATGTTTCTCGATTTTCAGTTGGTAAAACTGTTTAACTTGTGAAGAGATTAAGAGCAGAATTTGTCAAGCAAAAGCTGCATTTCAGAAGATGACACATATCTTATGCAATAAGTCACTATCACTGAGTGTCAGAAAGAGAGTACTGACAAGTTATATAGAACCCGTTTTGCTGCATGGCAGTGAATCCTTGAGCATGAATGATCAAATTAAGAAGAACTTGGAAGCAACGGAGATATGGTTCCTGAAACGAATGTTGCGAATACATCGGTCTGCCAGATTAACTAACAGCGATTGCGAGAAAGTGGCCAATAAAAGCAAAACATTATATACAACTATAAGAAAGATAAGAACAACGTTCTTGGGTCTTATAATGGACAACATCAGATGGAAGATGTATCACTGAGATAAAGAACAGAATCGGACAAGCAAAAACTGCATTCTATCAAATGAAGAGCGTTTTGTGCAATAAGTCAATTTCCTTGAAAGTTAGAAAAATGTTCTTGCATGTTACATACAGCCGTTTTAACATATGGCTACTAATCCTGGACAATTAGTAATTAGGCGAAAAAATTACTGGAAGCCTTGGAGATGTGGTTTTATAGAAGAATGCTGAAAATTAACTGGACAGCCCAAATGAGCAATCAGGACGTTTTAATGGAAGCTGAATCTCAAAGACAGCTTATCACAAACATCATAAAGATGCAGTCATTGTTTCTGGCCACGTTACGAGAAGACAAAAACTGGAACATGTTGTGCTAACCGGAAAGATTTGAGGAAAGAGAGATAGAGAAGACACGTAAGAAGATTCTTGACTGTCTTGTGTCATGGCACGGCAGGAAGTCAACACACGAATTGATCCATGACGTCGGAGATCGTAATACGTGGTGAGGTATGATCGTCTACGCCAGCAAGCAAGACACTATGCGATGATGATGATGATGATAATGAGAATAGAGACTTCAGAATACATCAACTGGAAAAATCAATGGGAGAAGAGACAAAGGCAGACCAAGAGAAATGATGCTGGGTGGACTAAGGCAATGGCATGCAGGAATATCGTCAATAGAGTTGATCGGGAATACTAATGTCATGATCCGCGGAGAGACATGGACGCCTTCACCAGTCGGCAGGGACATGCTGATGGTGAGGAACAAAATTAATTAGTGCAACATCTTTGATTCCAAGAGAAACGACCCGATTGCTCAGTTACAAGATATGGCCACCCTAAGAATGCCTCATCTTCGTTAACATGAAACTGACACCAAGGCGAACAGTTTAGGAATTGCAACGTCGTATCTAAATCGTAAATTGATTAGAGAAATAAGACGTAGACAGTCAAAATGTTTTGGACATGTTATGAGAAGAAATGAATTGGAGAACTTGGTGACAAGTGGCAAGATTGAAAGGAACAGACCAAGAAGAAGAGCGAGAAGAAATACCTGGATGGCTTGGCCACATGGCATGGTCAAGACAGGGGCACTGAGCTGATCCATGACTCTGGTGATCGAGTGAAATGACGAGTCGTGACCGCTCACGCTTTTTGGCATGGTACATGATTGATTGATTGATCTAATAGCAACAAAGGCATTTTAATTTGTGCTGGGTGGGAGGAGACGGAGGGTAAGGCGAAAGGAACTGAATACCGCACCTCATAAAGCTGTACATTGTATATGGTGTGCTGTATTAAATGTGAAACGCTCTTAACATTCAACACTGATATACCAGACGTGGATTTATATTTGCCGCTTGAACCTTTGTTTAAGGAAACAAAAATGACAATAATCATTATCACTCTGTGATTATCAATGCTAATGTTCACATTTTCTTGGTAATCGCCAGGGAAGGAAAAGCGAAGAGGAAGGGAATTGGTCACACACCTCATTATGATATGATCTAGAATATGCGAAGACTTAACACCCTATATTGCAGTATCTGCCAATGGATTCCTTTACCTTCTGTGTGGACTGAAGACCCGGGGGAAAGTTGCTGTCGGTTGATGTATAGTCTCTGCTTTTCTAATCTTCTTATTTCTCTCTGTTACATCATACATACAGTGGACACACACACACACACACGCACGCACGCACGCACGCACACACACACACATGCACACACGCACACACACACACACGCGCGCGATATTTTTCATTATTTGATATATACAACACACACACACACACACACACACACACACACACACTTGGTCATTCACTCACTCACTCAGTCACTGACTGTCTGACTGACCGACTGATTGACTCACTCACTCAGTCTTTAATCACAATGTCATACATGTTGTGCTGCACATGGTCACTCACCCACCCACTCACTCACTCACTCACTCACTCTCACTCACTCACTCATTCACTCACTCAGTCTGTCATTACCCCATTCATTCACTGTGTACTGCATTACCAAATACACGCCATATATTTAGATATATTGTGCTCTGTGACTCAATACATACAATGAACAACTACACACATACTTTATGCTAAGTTACCACATTTGACCATATACCAGAACCATATACCGAGACACTGTGTGCTGCATTATTCCATACATACAATTTACATATACATTCTACTCTACGTTGCTTCAATGGCATAGTAATCAATACAATACAAATTACACAAATTGGCATCTTTTTAGACCAAATATACATATCAGCCCAATAAACAAAATGTAATATACTTTAACTATATATTTGTTAAAGTATATATTAATCTCTATACTATTTTAGATAAAAATGACAACTGGCTACACATATTAGATCCCACTGTAAAATATTTGTTTAAAAAGTACTCCAACAATTAATGTTGAAAAACAAGCAGAAAATCACATCCCATTTATCACAATCAGAAGCCTGTTTAAAAAAAAAAAAACGCAGTGTAATAATTTATCACGGTCTCATCACAAAATAGGAAAATGCCACTGAAACTATCACAGTATTATATATGTATACTGCTTTCCGAGCTATTCAGTCTCAATGAAATAACAAAACGTCCGCATATACGAGGTTTGGATACAATTCCTCTAACCATCAGGCACAACACGCACACATTATGCACAATGCAGTTTATTTAACGTGGATCACTCCATGTTTGTTTCTACTTGTTCGTGTGCAAAAATCTAACATGGCGTTACTCAAGCTACTAGAAGCATGCGTGTTTCTGCTGTTGTGTTGTTGTGTCTGAAAAAGACAACATAAATTCTATCCATACATGGTATATCTGGATCTCTTTTGATAACTCATTATGAATGAATATGCGATAATTTCATATACATATATAATAGAAACTTCACAGAGTAACCACTTAATATACTAAATTTATACAGGGTGTATTGTTTACGAATCTAGACCTTACTATGTTTGTTGCAGTCTCATATGTTGCACCAAGTCTGATTTCAGACTTAAAGGCTGTATCTGATTCAAAATTAAATAGATATCTTTTATGAATAAGTATATAATTTGTGAATTGTGTTCGTCTGCGCATCTCTTAAAAGACGACATATGCGAATAAGATAGTCTGTGCGTCTTGTGAAACATGTTGCGTATTGAATGAAGTACATCGCATGAGTCGTTTAACCAGGGCTTCCGGGTCGATTAGTCCAAAAGTAGGTACCCGAAAATGTCACTCTGGAAATAAAGACGTCCGGTGTGAAACTGACCACAGAACCCACCAGTGCCGATGTGTCTACAGAAAATATAGAAAAATAAATTTTAGGGGTGTCTAGTTGGTTAGGTGTGGAAGTACACGTGTCCTGCAGCTAGGCGCTGTCGTCGTCTGGAGGTGGCAGGGTCGAATCCCGGTATGATAACTACAGCTTTCAATTGTTATGTTGAGCTGAATGTCCTCTAATCTCTACATCTTTCTTCTATTTCTATGAATGCCATACAATAATTGTCTGTTGTTATGTTGTTCAGTGTGTCTTCTAGTCTCTACTTCTTTCTTCTATTTCTATGAGCGCCATGCACAAGTTGTGAATTTATTTACAGAAACAACAGGGCCAGCACTATATGCTCAAGACCCCTCTAGGTCTGTAAAAAGGGTCATTTATTTACTGTTATATTTTAAGCCACTTTGATATCTGCTGATGGAGATGGATCACTTATAGGCTTGTCCTGAGAGCTGTTAATACATAACCAATAAAAACCAAAGCCATATAGTAATGAAGAGACAGAGCAAGACAGCAAGAGTAGATTCTTCGTTGCCTTTTGACAAGGCATTTAAATACACCAGCAAATACGTTGATGCGTTCTGTAGGAGATCGCGAGATGCGGCATGATCACCCACGCCAGTAGGCATGACTCTTGATAATGATGATGATGATGATAATGATGATGATGTACCAAGCACCCACCTACAGTTGGCAACACAATGTTCTTGGATTCGATCCCCAATTGTGTCAAGGTTGAATTTGACCTCGGCGGTACAGATATAGGATAAGTGCGGTTGGTTGGCGAATCTTCCGAACACTGAATTTAAACTCTTATGTAGGTGCGTTGGAGTTCACATCATCTGAATACTGGAAAAGGTTTGCCTCTATAGCAGTGAGATTCATAATGAAGTTTACACTGGAGACAGCATTGCAGGGATAGCCAATACATTTCAAGCGAAAGAAGGAGAAAATAAAATAGGAGTGAGGTTTGTATAGATAAAAAGAAAGACCCTCTTGACGAAGTAGAATCTCAACAAGGATTGTGATGCATAGTTCTAGCTCCCCCCCCCCCCCCTTTTTCCCCTCCTCCTCCTCCTCCCCCACAAGCTTAGAAACCAGAAGGATGTACAAGAGAGACACTTGACATCTTTACAACAGAGAAGAGACATGTGGCCCAGTCTGGTGAAAGTTCCACCCTAGACTTTAATGGGACACTAAAGGCTGTTGGTAATACTGACCACAGAACACGTCCAGTGATGTTGAATCAAAGGCAACATGGGTCTTACAGCGTACACTAAATATCCCTTAACTGATTCAGCGCCAAGCAAAAAGCAAGTTTCGACCAGACATGGTACACAATGAAATGAATAAGTGTTATAAAGTAATATGTCATTAACTGAGCATGGAGATTGTGGAAGATACCACGAAATAAAACATATAACACGATGACCCTAGTACACGTATACCACAGGAAATCAATTAAGGATCCCGTTGAGGCCACTTAGACAGTCACATGTCTAGTTGGTCATGCGTCGAAGTACACTTGTTCCTGCAGCGAGGCGCTGTCGCTATTTGGAGGTGACAGGTTAGAATCCCGGTCGGTAACTATAGCTTTCAAATTGTATGTTCTCTAGTGCGCCCTCTAATCTCTATTTCCTTCTTCTCCTTCTGTGAGCGCCAAACAATACTATGTGTGATGACCCTAGTATGGCGATATATCGTCATTCTGTCCACATGGGAGGTGACATGTGACGATGTACTTTCTATCCGCACTGAATCAGTTAATGTCATATACAGGGTGTATTTTTAATGACTTTGCAGTGTTTGAAAATATTGCCGGTCCAAGTTTTGTATTCACCCTCTGTAAAGTTCACGCAACATAATAGGTAAATACAAAGCATGGACCGGCAATATTTTCGAACGCTGCACAGTCATTAAAAATACACCCTATAAATATGCGTACTTTACGCCAACGCCTGGCTTATTATTAACTTTAATAATCTGGACGACACTGGGGAATCCCGTAATTCTTCAATTAAAGTAAGTTACCCATGGGTTAAGGTTGAAAGGCGAGCGGGTCGACTTCATTGCACAGAGTTTTATTCCATATGGCTTGGTCTTTTTCTGTATGGCGAAAGTGTCGCACAAAGCGCAAACTCCGCAGTGCCTGCGATGATCCCCTAATTGCACTGGTGAACCGAATGTCGGAGTCCCTGTGGGTGTTAGGCTCAAATCTAAGTGCCTACAACTTTCACACTTTTCTATTGTTTATTATGTCGTGGGATTTTATTTCTGATGTCGTTCCCCCTCCCTCCAATGAGCGCCAATAGCCTTCTTCTTCTTCTTCTTCTTCTTCTTCTTCTTCTTCTTCTTCTTCTTCTTCTCTCTTTCTTCTTCTTCGTCTGCTTCTGCTGCTGCTGCTGAACGTGAGCTTGGGTATTATTTTATGTGTACTGAGATCTCCATGCAATTTGTCTTTAACTAAGACTGGCGAGCACAAGAGAAACGCTCGGAGAGTTCTGCGTATATCATACCCATGTACAAATACCCTCCAATTGTATCTGTTTGTTTACAAGCATATTCAGGACCAGTTCCACTGCTGTGCATGCGATATTTTAGTGATTATTTGCGATATTTAAGTGATTATTTGTGGCCTTGGAGTTTGTTGTGTCCTGTATTCAGTCTGAATATGATTAATTGTTCTTTTCTTCTCGTGCAACTGTAATGATTAATTAACAGCGTATTACCTGATCCATTTCTCCTCCCAGAATTAATTTGTTATTGTTCAATGGCCATACTGAACGCATCGACGATTCAGACAGAAAGATAAAGTAGGCAAATATGCAGCAAGTTCAATGCACAAGAGAGAGCAAAGAGTGTCCACGCAGAGGCAGCGGGGACTGCAGGAAACTATTTCTAACAACAAAGAATGTTGCCAACTACAGTGACATCACCGAGGATGGAAAGAAGTAGATTTAACTTTTCAGGCATGGGAAGCTGGAAAAAAAATCCACAACCAACAATTTCAAGATACACCGATGCGATTGCCGTTCGTTCCTGGAAAATAAAAACACCCCATGCCTGCACCATCTGTTCTGTACAGTTGATATTTGTCTCTTTGAGTTGTTATTATTCAGGGGTTGAAAGGTATATAATTGTCCCCTCTGCTGTCTTGTAATAATTTTCCCCTCTGAGTCTTGTGGCGTTTACTTTGTAATTAAAAAAAAAAAAAGTTAGTTGCATATCCTTTACAGGACGCCGCAGTCAACCCAGCATTTTTGGCTGTTCGTGATTTCTTTGCAAGTTTACTTTCAGTAGTTAGCCATTGCTTTCTGAACGACCGGCACCCATAAAGCTGATCACACTCAAAGAAAGAGAGAGAGAGAGAGAGAGAGACAGAGAGAGAGAGAGAGAGAGAGACAGAGAGAGAGAGAGAGAGAGAGAGAGAGAGAGAGAGAGAGAGAGAGAGAGAGAGAGAGAGAGAGAGGGAATAAGAAGTGAAACAGAAGAAGAAAGTAAAAGGCGAAAAAAAGGAAGAGGAGAAAAAGAAGGGGAGGATTATGCGCCATTACTATCACGATTTGTCTTGTGCTATGCTTAGAACTTAGATTAACCACAACTGTAGTAACTTCCCTTCCCGGAAGCCTGCCCCAAATGATATTCTGTCTCACTGATGCCTAAGGCGCTCTTGGGGTTATAGGCAATATTATAGTCTACAACACACACTATTCTATTGCACTTATTGTATAATACAATGTTTATTCTTTTGTCGGTGTCGATGTTCCTTCTTTCTTATAGAGGAACTGCTGACAGTGCCTCCAATGCCCATGTCGTCCACGTAGGAGATTTTGTTCGAATTTCTCGAAGAGAAGTAATAGTCGAAATCCTCGGAGCTACTAGAGCTGGAGCAAGTGCTACATCTATCGTCTTGGAAGTTTGCATAGACGAACTTATCTGCCGGGGCAATGTCTGGCGGAGGGTGACGTAGAGATGTGTGGTGTGCCCCGGACGGGGTGTGATGGACCACAGCTGATGCATGATGCACCAGTGATGTTGGCGGATTTTGGTGTGAGTTTTTGCTTGAGAATGAGCTGTCCATTGACTGGTTAAAATTGGACAAGTTCTGATTCTGTAACATCGCATTTCCTGGCCCACCTTCAAAACTTTGGCTTCGGGAGAAACTTATAGAGCATCCATTGCGGGTTTGATTATATGACGAATGCGTCTGACTACAGGCTTGGGGGATTACTGTAGGTAGTTTACTGAGATCGGCCTTAACGGTGTTAGACGCGTTTCTGGGATAGGCTGGTGGTTTGTATGCTCTTGCTGTTTCTGAGTTTAAATTCTGAGCAATTTCTGTATATACATGGTTTGACAATGAGGGTTTCGCTTTGTGATTAATACAGGGACTGTGAGTAATGGGGTCACTATTTTGTAATGGGTGCCAACCACAGTGAGGGTCAACCATCTGGTTATAGTTGAAGTGGTGATCCCAAAGTGGGTTATTATTCTGATGGATCATCATGTCAGAAGCTAACATCACCGTAGTGGGGTCATCGGCTGAATTGTGATGGGGTATACTAGTGGAAGCGTAGTGGACACTAATGTTTCTTCTGGAGTTTATTTGATTGGTGTTGTCAGTGGCCGGTGAGGGGATATTACTCTTGTCTTCCATTTGTGTCCCTTCTGGTGTGGGCAGTTGTCCCTCTTGGCTAAGATCCGGCATTGAAAACTGGGACAAGCGATTCCTACATTTTGCTTCCTGTAATGGCAGTGCATCAACTAGACCATCGCAGTTAATCGTGTATGCTGATTCATCATCCTGATCAACATGCTCACTGTCCCGTGTCAGAAACATACCCGGGGCGTAGTTCTCACTGTTGTTGCTGGTAGCGTAACCTTGATCTCTATCTGAAGATGGCAGACTGTTGGGCAACGTGTACTGCTGTCGGAGAACCTCATGTATACCAGCGCGACCTTCCAGCATGACATGACTAACAGGAGAACACACTCTAGCTTCCTGCATGTTCACCAAGTAATCTTCAGGTCTCCTCGGAGTCTGGGTAGTCCTGGAACCAGCCCTGCTGCAAGCTGCAGAACAGTATATAACCCCATGTCTAGGGAGGAAAGGCCGACCGAGAAGACTAGTTTGGCAGGTGTGACAACGAAAGCACAACTCCGAGGCGTGCCAGTGTTGCCCGCCATAAGACATCTGTCCGTGGTCAACCCCGATGTGCTCCCCACACGTGTCACAGTACTCCGCAAACAGGTTCTCGAAACAAGAGCAGCAATATGGACGTCCATCCCGCATGATGTACCGCTGACCACCGAGTTGTCGATCACACTCCAGGCAGCAGAAGTGCTTCATGTGCCAGCTCCTGGCCTCAGCCTCTGTGCACTCATCGGCAAAAATTATCTGTGAATATTCAATCAAGCATATATTTAATGTAAACGCTAATTATTTATAGTATAGTTGCACTTGTTATAATTTTTATACCTATTATAGCAAGCAAACAAATCTGGAAATAGAAGTAGTGAATATTCAATCAAGATATTTTAAATGTAAATGATAATTATTTATAGTATAGTTGCACATGTTATAATGTGTATACCTATTATATAACAAGCAAACAAATCTGGAAATAGAAACAGGGGAAGACATCGAAAACATATTTAGCTAGTATGTCCGCTCTGTCATTTAGTTTGAGCAGAACATTCCAGCAGGTGAATTGATGGATTCCCTTGTCTAGTCTGGGTAGACCACATGGGGTATAAGTGACACAGAAGACTGCATGGTCACAACTGTCGATGTTTACTGCAGACGTGGCACCTGAAGAAGGACGTCATTTGAAGATAAGAAATAATGAAAGGACGAAAGAAAGAAAGAGAGAAAGAAAGAAACAAACAAATTATAAGATACTCGTTTCTGCCTGCCTGCCTGCCTGCCTGCCTGCCTGCCTGTCTGTCTATCTGTCTGCCTGCCTGCCTGCCCATCTGTCTGTCTGTCTTTAACCTCTGATGTCCCACAGGCAGTTATTAAACACAATCATTAACTAGAAAATAACCTAAGGCACTAAAGTGGAACTTAGAGAGAAAATTAGGCAGAGTCTATCCAATCAAGAGGTGAGGAAACGAAGCTCGCGCTGGAATGGGCACACACTAAGAAAACATGATAATAGTAAAACGATAAAGTCATTTCTTTTGAAACCACAGGGTAAACGAAATAGAGGGATGCCTAAAATAAAACACAGGAGAAGAGAATTAGAGTCAGAGATGAGTAATATGAGGAAGACAAGGAGGGAATTGCAAGAGATGTCAACAGATAAGACGTGAGTTGGTCTGGAGCCTATGCTTATAGGAGGAATAACGGGCAGCAGGAGAAATCAATCACTCATGTGCCATGCCGGAAAGCGTGGGCGGTCATGACTCGCCATTTCACTCGATCACCAGAGTCGTGGATCAGCTCATTGTTCCTGTCTCGTCCATGCCATGTGGCCAAGCCATCCAGGTATTTTCCTCTGTCTTCCTCTTGGTCTGTTCCCTTCGATCTTGCCAGTTGTCACTTAGCTCTCCAATCCATTTCTTCTCATAACATGTCCAAAAAATGTTGACTGTCTACGTCTAATTTCTCTAATCAAGTTTACGATTGTCATTTGTCTCCTGTAGTACTTGGTCATTGGTTTTTCTGTCTGTCCATGGTATTCTTTGCATTTTCCTCAGAAACCACATTTCTGCAGCCATCAGATGTTTTTCAGCTTGACTGCTCATTGTCCAAGTTTCACATCCATACAAAAGAACGGGCTCTATGTATCCCCTCAACACTCTTTTTATCGTTTCAATTGACATCTTTTTTATTGGTCAGAATGTTTTTCATCTCGCCAAAGGCTACTTTCACCATTGCAATTCTTGTTCTAATTTCTTCAAGGCATCTCCCATCAGATGTTATGACTGTTCCGAGATAATTGTACAGATTCACTTGTTGAAGAATAGTCCCATTTACTTGTATATTACATTGTGGTATTTCGTTCTTCTTAGTGACTACCATAATCAGTGTCTTTTTACAATTTAATTCTAACCCCAGTTGCTCACTGTGTACAACAACCGCATCTACTAATTGTTGCAGGTCCTGCGCATTGTCTGCAGTCAATACTGTATCATCTGCATATCTAATGTTATTGATGTTTCGTTCTCCAATGCTGATTCCATTTGACAGTATTAAATAAAAGGACGTCACAGTCAACCCCAAAATTTATTGGCTGTTTGTGATTTCTTGACAAGTTTATTTGCCATTCATTTCTGAACGCCTGGTAGTCATACAATTTTATAAAAAACCAAGGCAAGCGGTCTGCTGCCAAATCTCCCCCAGTTGTGTTTCGAACGCACTATGCGGGATTCCTAATTGCGTCCGTAATCCCCTTCGCCACAAAGCCGGATTAAAGAAAGGGCTGCCATATTTCAGGACAACCACTGCACGTACAGTGAGTTCCTCGGTGTAGTATGAGTCAACTTACTTCATCACAGGCAGCACATCTGGGTTTGAACAGCTCCGCATGGTGCCGGCCGCAGTAGAGCTGATCGTTGTGGTAGAAGTAGATGAGATCAACCAGCAAGTCCCCGCAAGTGCAGCACGAGAAGCACTGAGGGTGCCAGTAGGTTTCCTCCTGCATACGAGAAGCCGAGACAGCCATGTCTCCAGCGTAGATGTCTAGCTGGCACTGGGGAAGATGCAGGATATACAGCAGACTGTTAAAACCGTATGGGGTATGAAGTAGAATCAATGCTCAAGTAAAAATAAAATAGTTATTAAACTAGTGAAAACATACATATCGTATAAGAGTCAATAATTCTCTTCATATCTATGCTCGGCGACATTGGATCTCAATAATTAATTTTCTGACTCCCAACATGATTGTACGGTCTAATTTCCCTCTTCGTGTTCTGGGTGGATATTATCTTACCATTTAATCCAATGTCTTCCTTAGGAGGCATTTCTCCACTCTTCCAGATAACAAGGATTACGCCAGTTGTATGTCTTTTTATGTCCCCACAGTATCTCATAAAACATGTTAATGGTATCATTAGAAAGCCCTTTCGCTGGAACTCACTTGGCAAAATAAACAAACCGAAGGTTACAAAAATACAAGGAGAAAATTAGAAACAGAGATGACTAATGTACATGATAAAAGGGAAACCGCAAAAGTGGGGACCCTGTGTGAATTGTTTGAGGGGCTATTTACCCTTGCGGGATAAAAAGCAGAAAGAAAAAATGGAAGAAAGAAAGAAAGAAAGAAAGAAAGAAAGAAAGGAAGGAAGAAAGAAAGAAAGGAGTATTTTATATGCGGAAGCTTGATCGCATTTAACAGTTAGTTACTTGGTTAATAATTAGTAATCAGTTTCGTTGGGGCTTCTTTACTTGTAAGTGTGTCTCTAAATGAATATGCGGTGATATATCACACAAATCCGCCCATGACAAGCGGGGATGTGACATGTATATATATATATATATGATTGATTGATTGATTGATTCAGGAATCGACATCACAGCATTCGGGGCATTCCCATAAGTGCTCCGTCCCCATCCTCAGCAGCCAGTGAAGAGTTCCAACACTAATAGTACCAGTAGCAATCTGATTATATGTCCGTCTCGCCTTTCCTCTGAGCGTTGAGCGTCGGCCAGATCTCCTCGTCACTCCTCGCTGTCTCATTCTTGCCAGACCATGGTAATCCATTTGTTCCTCCGAGGTGTACACGTGCTCCCACAAGGCCGCAACCACGTCTGCCTTGTCATGTATCAATACTCCACCAAGTTCTGCAGAGCCAGCCAATCTGTCCGCCTGTTCATTTCCCAGAACACCGGCATGCCCCGGAGAAAAGACAAGCGTTGATGTGACATGTAAATCTTTCTAATGGCAAGCGGCGATGTGACATGTAAATCTGTATAGATGACAAGCGGTGATGTGACATGTAAATATGTATAATGACAAGCGATGATGTGACATGTAAATATGTATAATGACAAGCGATGATGTGACATGTAAATCTGTATAGATGACAAGCGGTGGTGTGACATGTAAAACTATACAATGACAAGCGGTGGTGTGATATGTAAATATGTATATATGACAAGCTGTGATGTGACATGCACATCTACACAATGACAAGCGGTGCTGTGATATGTAAATATGTATATATGACAAGCGGTGATGTGACATGTAAATCTGTATATGACAAGCGGTGATGTGACATGTAAATCTGTATATGACAAACGGTGTGGCGTCATGAATATATCGCCATATTAGGGTCGCCGTGTTATGTTGTGTTTCGCTATATCTTCCACAATTTTAATGCTCAGTGAGCGGATAATTACATTATAATACTTGTTTATTTGATTGTATACCATGTTTGATTCAAACGTATTTTTGTTTCTTTTGTTTGGCAATGAAACAGTTTAGACATAACTGTAAAACACCATTAATTCCCATTTTCCGCCATCCATTTTTATTTTTTATATGGTCCAAGCCAACTTTTTGTTTGGTCTCGTAAACTGAACCACTGAGATAGTTGTCTTTATAGTCAGATCTAGTCAAATACGCGTATTTTCTTGTTGTAGATCCGTAGTATTCTAAGAATATTCATGTGATATTAAAGCTCCAAATTTATTTAATTTTTTTTTAAAAATTTCTTGTGAAAGATAGATGATACACATCCTTGTTTTGTCAGACCACCTTGCGTTGGTTTTCATACAATGGTATGAGTGCCAGTCGTTCAGAAATCAATGGCAAACATCTGAACGTGAACTTGCCAGGAAATCACAACCAACCAAAAATGCCGGGGTTGACTGCGACGTCCTGTAAAGGATATGCAAATAATTTTTCTTTCTTTGCCACACGGAAGTTACATGTTTTTAACTGTAACCTTTATTTTTTTTGCTGGTATTGCAGCCACATCCTGTACCCATCTTCTCTTTGGCCTTCCTCTTCCTCTCTTCCCAGGCATATACCTCTCCAAACTTTCATGATGTTTCAAGTGACCAAAATATTTCTATATTCTTTGCTTTATCGTCTTCAGGGGCAAACCTTCTTCAATATTCAGCTCTTGTTGTATGGATGGATTTATTCTTTTCTGTATCTAAGATATTCTTAGAACCCGTCTGTAATATTTATATTCAAAAGCATTTATGCGCTGTTCAGCTTGTTTATAAGTGTCCAGGTCTCACAGGCGTATGTTGCAATTGAAAGATGCATGCTCTTAAACATCTAATTGTTATAGTTCTCTCTGTCAAACTCCACAATTTATTCAGTTGTTTTAGTTTTTGAAAAGCAATAGATATTCGTCTTTTAATTTCTTTCATTGTGTCACCATTGTTGGTAATCAATGACCCAAGATATTCGAAAATGTCCACCACCTCCGTTAAGACATATATATCTGTCTCCATATTAATTTTATCTGTATGTTTTTTGTTGTTGCTATGTTAAGATATGAGTTGTGACTTTCACTATTCTTTTGGGTTGAGATTGTTACTTTTTCTATACCATTCTGTGATGTGGATAGTAATACTGTATCATCAACATATCGAATTTCTGGTATTTCATGACCACCGATATTTAGGGCATCAATATTGCTCCCTGGGTATATAATCGCTGAAGTTTCTCATTATATTTTCGGCATACATGTTAAACAAATAGGGGGACAGCACACAGCCCTGACGGACTCTTTGCTTGATGTCAAACCAATCTGATGTCTCACCATCTATTCTAACCGCTGCTTGTTGGTCTGGATAAAGCATTTTTATGAGTTATACCATATGTGATGGAAATCCAATGTTCCCCATAATTTCCCAAAGTTTATTATGTCGTACACGATCAAATGGCTTTGAATAATCCACAAAACATGAGAACAGTTTAACATTAAATTCTCTACACTTCTCTATTATTAAACGCATGTTGAGAATGTGATCTCTTGTTCCTCTCCCTTGTCTAAATCCAGATGTGGAAATCAATGGGAATCGTCTGTACTAAATTCTTAAGAATATGTTTTTGAAAAGGTCACACGTATGGAATGGATTCGAAACATGTTCAGAAACTTCACACCATTCCTCGAACTAACAGCTAAGAACCTTGCATGACATGACACCAGGTATGACACCAATCTGGAAAGTAGAGGTGTCATGTCCATAAACTTGATGCAATTCCTCGGACTAACAACTAATAACTTGACACTAAACTGGAATGTAGATGTAACATGACCAGAACTTTGACACCATTATTCGAACTTGCAGCTAATAACATGACATCAATCTGAAATGTAGAAGTGACATGTCCATAAACTCCACACCATTCCTCGAACTGACAACCCAATATGATATGACACAAGTCTGTAATGTAGAAGTGAGATGTCCATAAACTTCGCTCCGTTCCTCGAAGTGACAAACACTACATAACACCAATCTGGAATGTAGAAGTGACATGTCCATAAACTCCACACCATTCCTTGAATTGACAACCTTATATGATATGACACAAATCTGTAATGTCCACAAACTTCGCACCATTCCTCGAACTGACAACCCGACATAACACCAATGGGGAATGTAGAAGTTACATGTCTATAAACACCACACCATTCATCCAATTGACAACCTGACATAACACCAATGGGGAATGTAGAAGTGACATGTCCATAAACATCACACCATTCCTCAAGTTGACAACCCGACAAAGCACCAATGGGGAATGTAGAAGTGACATGTCCATAAACATCACACCATTCCTAGGACTAAATGACCTCAAATGACATGACACGGATCTGTAATGTAGAAGCAACCGGCCCACCAACTTCACAAGATTCATGAAGCTAAAAACCTGACATGACATGGACGTCTGTACTGAAGACACTCAATCACGTATTCAGAAATCATTAGGCTTCAAGACTATTTTCCGCACAACTGAAATGATTCATTAGCGTTGGAATCTTCTATTTTTAGGGGACACTAAGAAAACCCCATTACACTACACGAACTCAGCAACATCATCGAGGACCCCAGTGTGTGTATACTCGATAATGTTATAGATATCTATTGTTATGTTATCTTCTATTCTTGACGTGTAGTCAGGATAGTGACTGGAAGATGTACAACAGATGTACAAAGCAGATGGAAGATGTACAACAGAGATTAGGAGCAAAATAGGGCAGGCAAATGCCGCATTTCAGAAAATGAAGAGTATCTTGTGCAATAAGTCACTATCACTGAATGTAAGAAAGAGAGTGCTGAAATGCTATGTAGAACCAGTTTTGCTGTATGGCAGTGAATCTTGGAATGTAAATGAACAAAGTAAGAAGAAATTAGAAGCAACAGAGATGTGGTTCCTGAGACGAATGTTGCGAATTCCTTGGTCTGCCAGAGTAACTAACGATGACTGCCTGAAACAGGCTAATGAAACTAGAACATTATATACAACAATAAGACAGAGACAAACATCTTTCTTCGGTCACGTGATGAGAAGAGAGGCATTGGAGAACATCGTAACAACTGGAAAGATCGAGGGGAAGAGAGGCAGAGGCAGACCAAGAGAAATGATGCTGGATGGATTGAGACGGTGGCATGGAGGAATATCATCAGCAGAGTTGATCCAGAAAACCAAAGACCGAGATCTGTGGAGAGCCATGAACACCTACGCCAGCTGGCACGGCACTTGATGATGAGTCAGGATAGTGGCTTATTAAGTCCACGTCCACACATCAACCAAATAACCAACGTAACTATCTAGGCAGACTAATCTACGTTAATTTAGTACGTCATAGAATCTGTCGTGCTGACACATCTTATTTTAACAATCTATTTACATACTTACCTGGTATCTACCTACCTTTTTCTTGCCGGTCTGTCTGTTTGTCTGCCTAAATGTCTATCTGGGAGTGTCGCCAAGTTAATCAGTCAGTTCGCGGGTCAGTTCATCAACCTGTTTGTCTGGCCATCAATAGTTTCATTAGTTGTCTGCTTGTCTGTCAGTACCTCGGTTAATTCATTTGCCGGTCTGTCTATCCGCCAGTCGGTTCACGCGGTTCATTTGTCTGGCTGTCTGTCTATCTGTCCGTCGGTCTGGTAATCATTATGTCTGTCTGACTGTCTGTCTATCCACCAGTGGGTTCATTTGTCTGTCTGTCCAACAGTTTGTTTGTCTGTCTATTAGTTCTCCGTTCTGGTAATCATTCGTCTGTCCGATTGTCTGTCTATTCACCGGTCAGTTCATTTGTCTGTTTGTGTAAGGTCTCTGTGTGTGTCTGTTTGCCAGTTTGTCTGTCTGTCTATCTATTTGTCCGTCCTGTAATTATTCTGTCTGTCTGTCTGAGTCTTTAAATTTGCAAATCCAAGTGAATTACAGGCATGGCCAGAAGTGAAAACAAAACGACAAAGATAGCGCCGTTACACTGTGAAGCTCGTCTAGCGAAAAAAAAAAAACAGCATTCAGATATTTCTGCCTTATGTATCCACAGAAACTCCTCAATCACGACCGCTTTGTCTAAAGCCGCTGTATGTTTACGAAAAGCGCTGATTTATTACATACGGGGCATCGAAATGGGAATAACTGCTAAATTCATTTAATATCCCAGCGTTCATGACAAAGGCCTGCTAGAAATACACGCAAATGTAGAACCTTTTTAACCAAACAAACCGCAATAGGCTCGCGTGAAAGGATCATAAAAAGATCAAAGAAGTAGATACATCGATTTTGAAAGAGGTAATTTTAGGGTAGGTAAGGGGCGTGTTCTGTTGATTCGGAAACTTGGTATTGTGTGTCCTGTATGTTCGCTGGTTGGTTTGTTGGCGAAATCTTCTCAAAGACTCAGTGTTAACACTTAAGTTTGTCAGTCCTATGCGTTCGCGTTCAGGTCAGTTGAGAATCGGGAAGGGCTTGCATGTGTCGAAGTGATGTTGGCGTGGAGACTTCTCTTCCGCTACAGTACCAAAGCACCATCTCCTTGGAAAATGTGTTGTATAACCCTCATACCAATCTAAAATCCCAGAAACCAGGAAGCTGTGCATGGAGATGATTTCAGACGAACTCTTTAGCACTGACAGTGAATGTAGAATAATAACATCGAAGTATGAGACGGCTCAGAGACGAGCAGCTGGCTGAGTGGCTAAGAATGCCAGATTCTCCTTCGGAAGACAACGGTTCGAATCCTCGGCAAGGTGTGGATTTATTATTTTGTCGGGGGCAAAGAGAGAACCATAACCTGCACAGTTCAAGGTAACTGCATTAGCCAGGCGGCCTTTATTTTTTAGCCCCCTCCCCTCCCCCGTCCTACACGGCAAGGTACTATAGGCAGTATATGACAAATGCCAGTGAATGTAGAAAATGACGTCGATGTATACCACCGCTTAGAGAGGAGAAGCTGTCCGGGTGGCTGAGAATGCCGAGAACGAAGTACCACAATGTAATATAGAAGTAAATAGGAATATTCTTCAACAAGTGAATCGGTACAATTATCTCGGAACAGTCATAACATCTGATGGGAGATGCCTTGAAGAGATTAGAACAAGAATCGCCATGGCGAAAGTAGCCTTTAGCAAGATGAAAAACATTTTGACCAATAAAAAAATGTCAATTGAAACGAGAAAAAGAGTGTTGAGGGGATACATAGAGCCTGTTCTTTTGTATGGGTGTGAAACATGGACAATGAGCAGTCAAGCTGAAAAACATCTGATGGCTGCAGAAATGTGGTTTCTGAGGAAAATGCAAAGAATACCATGGACAGATAGAAAAACCAATGACCAAGTACCACAGGAGACAAATGAAACTCGTAAATTGATTAGAGTAATTAGACGAAGACAGTCAATATTTTTTGGACATGTTATGAGAAAAAATGGATTGGAGAACTTAGTGACAACTGGCAAGATCGAAGAGAACTGACCAAGAGGAAGACCGAGAGAAAAATACCTGAATGGCTTGATCACATGGCATGGACGAGACAGGAACACTGAGCTGATCCACGACTCTAGTGATCGAGTGAAATGGCGAGTCATGACCGCCCACGCTTCCCGGCATGGCACATGATTGATTGATTTAGTAACTGTGTCTCTTGGAAACCAATGTTTTTAGACATAGGCCTCCATTGTCTCACATACTAAATGTATTGGTCTGAAGAATGTAATGTGTGATTCCATATTTTCAGTTTGCAAGATACAATTTTCAAGTTGATGTTTTGTAAATTACTTGCAACATCCTATACTAAACTTTAAAAAAAAAAAATAAATAAACTGTCGAGGCAGAAACCATCTATCATCACCAGCAGAAAAGACGACAAAGAATGATACTTAAACTCCACGTCCGCAAAGAGGCATATAAGCATGTATCTAGGTCAGGATCCAGCACAGCACACTTGGGTTGGCTGGGAATAGTGGCGGTTGCAAACAATGCACCGGATTACGAACTTGGAGAGGGAAATGAGAGCTCTACAGCAGGGGTGGCCAACACGAGGCCCGCGGGCCGCATGAGGCCCGCTCGGCGTCATGTTGCGGCCCGCGGAGCTATTTTTTCCCCGCGTTTCCATCCTGTTTCAGGATATTGCGGTCAACACCAGCATCTTTCAGCTGTATGTTGATTCCTAGGCTAGATTACGCTCATCAGCACGCCACGACTTTCTGAGCGACCGGCTCCATACTCTCATAAGTCACTTTTGCGATTCGAACCACTGCTAATTCTCGTCGCGTCACGTGACGAGAGTATTCGGGGTTAGCGGAGAAAGCTGCTAACCCCTCGGCCATGGAGCCGGCTGGCCCGCGGAGCTATGCCAAATGAAAATAAATGTTAACTTTATTGTACATATCACCAAAAGAACATTACGTCATGAGTCGTTCGTATAATATATTATTAAATTATAGCTAAGAAAATTTTTTAATATCCCGCATTTTCGGGAAAATTCATAGATTTTAGCTATTTCAAATATCCCTCTATTTGACACTCAAGGTTACTTAGTTTTTTTGGTCGACGCTAGGTGTTGATAAAATTTAATATGAGACTTCAACTTCTGATTTATATATATATGTTCTGTGGTCTTTGGCGTTTTCGGGAAGCTCGCAACTCTATCGGGTTCATACTCATAAATACTTTCAGTCCAGCTTGACAAAGTTCCGTGTTATTCTGTAATTTCGTTCTATTATCGCCACTGCGTCTGGAGAGATTTTGCGATCGACGTTAAAATACATATTTATCATATTTATAATAATAGCTGAAACTACTTTAACCACGTATCCTGTCTACCATATCGATTCTATATGTAAGTAAACCCTGAAACGTTTTATTTATGTAATTTAAATTAATTAATTATTATTAATTAGTATTACCCGTAGTATTTTTTTTCCAGTTAAAAACGAAGACCTACCATGGCGTCAACTAGTAAAGACGTTGGACCAAAGAAGAGAAGAATCACAGAAGAATTAAGAAGTTTTCAAGACAGGTGGACTATAAACTATTTTTTTCGTGGAAATTAAAACAAAGCGCATATGCTTGATATGCAACGAATCTGTTTCTGTTTGAAAGAGTATAACATCAAACGGCACTACGAGAGTAAATATGCAAATACGTTTGATAAGGACAAAGGGCAATTTCGACTAGTCCAAGTAAATGACTTTAAAAAATTCTGCACAATAAAAGATATTTAATAGAGCGGGTTCAGAGTCAACATGCTATGTAAAAGCTAGTTATGCAGTAGCCATGATACTAGCAAAAAAAATCGAAGCTCATATTCAGATGGTGAAATGGTTAAGGAATGTTTGGAGAGCGTCGTGAAATTCTGTGTCCAGAAAAGAAGAAGATTTCTCAAAAATAAGTCTGTCTCGTCAGACTATTTACTAGGCGTGTGGACGACATTGGAAAACATATTGAAGATAATTTGAAAAGTCGAGCATCCGAGTTTAAATTTTATGCTCTAGCATTGGATGAAAGCACAAATATGGCAGATACTGTCCAACTGGCAATTTTTATCAGGGGTGTTGATGTCCATATTAAAAAGACATAAGAATTAGCGGCACTGTATCCACTTAAGGACACTACTGAGTCATAAGATTTATTAGAGGCGGTTACATCGACATTGAATCGCTTTTCGTTACAATTTAGCAACTTATCGGGCTTAACAACGGATGGTGCACTAGCAATGGTTGGGAAACACGAAGGTTTTGTAAAATTGATTGAAAATGAGGCCTCCATAGTCGGTAATACTTCAATGCTAAATTTGCATTGCATTATTCATCAGGAGAATTTATGTTCGAAGTCCCTCAAAATGGACCATGTCATGAAAGTGGTCGTCAAAATAGTGATCTTCATTAAGTCGAACGGGTTGAATTACCGTCAGTTCCAAGAATTTCTAAAGTCTTTGGACTCAGATTATAATGACTTTACATTTTATGCAGAAGTAAGATGGCTGATCTGTGCCAAAATGTTGAAAAGTGTTTGATTTGTAGCAAGAAATACAACCATTCTTTGCAAGCAAGTCAAAAAGTATATCAGAGTTTGAAGACAACGAGTGGGTTTGCGACTTTGCATTTCTGGTCATTATATAACTAGCCACCTAAATGACGTTAATACTCGTCTACACGGGAGAGATAAATTAATTAATAAGATGTATGATAATATTTCTACATTTCAAATGAAACTTGGTCTTTGGGAACAACAGTTGAGGACAAAAATCTTTACTCACTTTCCTACTTTGTCATTGCAACCAGGCGTCATAAATATGATGGAGGCGGCGGATAAATATGCTTCTTTTATATCTGACTTAAGCATCGAATTTGAAAACCGATTTCAGGATTTAAAAAATAAAATGTGTGTTATTTTGTGCATTTGCAACGCCATTCGCGGTAGACGTGAATTTATTACCAGGAAGATTACAAATGGAACATTGTGAAATGTGTTGTGATACACAGTTAAAGATGAAATTCCATCAAGTTGGTTTGGAAGAGTTCTATGAAACGTATTTGGACAAGGATATATATCCTGCATTTTACAAACATGGCAAGCGTTTGACCATGATCTCACCTACTGGGAAGCGATGATGTGGTCGAAGGTGTAGCACGTTTGCTTGTTTACTTTAATTCACACACACAAAAAAGGTGCCTGGCCCGGCAGGAAATATTATTTCTGAAATTTAACCCTCCTGCTGAAGAATGGTCTACGTGGAGATGGTACTTTGATACTAGGCCTGAGGAGAGGTCTCTACACCAATCCAATTCCGAAGGATGCAGGCCCTTTTCGGACTTATAACTTACTGCCCATCAAAGGATTCATAACATATCAACCAACCAGCCACCAAACAAACTAGCCAACCAACCAATACACCAATCAATCAATCATCCAATCAACCAATCAGTCACCCAACAGACCTCTCAATCAACCAACCAACCGGCCAACCAACTAACCAATCAACTAACTGACCAATCAATAAAACAAAAACGAACCAGTCAACCAACCAGTCATTCACCAACAAAACATTTAACACAAGAAAATGTGGGCTTGCGAGAAGTTGCAATAACAGAAATACGAATAAGAAATGAATACGGTTTGTGCAAGATAACTGCGTCTTCAAACAGCCTGTTAAATGGTGATCATGTAACAAGCGGTTAAAATAACCACTCTTTGCTGTCTCGTGACAGATTTTTATACCAAGAAATATTTGGCGTTAAACTATAGACACCTCGGTGGAATGCAAGGGGAAACCACCATTGTATATTTCTGGAATGTTATGATACAGACCCAACCCGCTCCTCTTATGATCGTATGCGATAACGAACCATGATCGCCATCGCTTACCCGTAGGGCACCTGATGATAATGATGGTGATAATGATGAGTTGATGAGACAGAATTCAAAAAGGTGGTTGCAACAATGTCCTGGGAACTGAGCTACTTTGACTATATTAACTGTCAGTGGCTTCGAAAGAACAACACATGAAGCCCTGGTTCAAATAACAAACGGCAGGGAGTTGACCCAAATGGACACATGAGATTATAGACACACCCGGCATGACGATTCACGAGGTAGAGGAACTGGTGAAAGATTGAGAGTCTTTGATGCGAGCGACGTTCTGTAAATGACCTGCTACAGAAATGAATGTGTAAATAAATAATTGTCACCTCAGAAATCGGAGTGGGTTGGCCTGATGGCGAGAGACACTGGTAATAGGGAAAGCTAAACCACACGCAGAAATCAGCCCAGTGTACTAGAAGTAATAGTAGCAAATGTATGGACTACGCTTGGGTTCAAAGCCAGCAGACGTTTAAAACCAATGGTTGTAACAAGAAGAAGACACCAGCACGGAGAACCCTGCTCTTACCTGATAGCACTTGACTGACTTGGAATCTTGCTGCAGCATTTGTACGATGCCCCGGCCCAGGGCATCTCTCTTTCTCTGGGCACTGAACATGCGGAGTTCGTAACGCTCCTCCTCGGACAAGGCATGGCAGTATCTGACCTCGTTGTCGTGAGGCGGCAACTGCTGCAGCAGCTGCCGGATGCGGGCCTTCTCACCAATGCTGTTGAGGTAAGGGACTCTTTCCTCGGGGAGGTTGCTGAAGTAGAGGTGGACCTGGGCCAGAACAGCAAGAGGCAACAAGTGAGTATGATGGATGGTTAGTTCTTACAGGATAACAAGTGAGTATAATGGATGGTTAGTTCTTAGAGGATAATAAGGATGTATGTATTTTTTAACGTTGCATGTCCATTTCAGGACGGTGCAGTCAACACCAGCATCTTCAGCTGCTGTTGATGTACTAGGCAAGTACTAGGTTCAGTAGTTTGCCATTGCTTTCTGAACGACCCGCTCACATATCCCCGTAAGTTACCAGCGCAGCGCGAACCGCTGCCGATTCTCGCAGCTGCTGTTTTCCCCACGTGGATATACGGGATTACGATCAATGTCGTTACACCCGGGCCAGGGAGACCGGCCTATGAATGTGTGCTTGGTGCAAAATGTTTCTGTCTGTCTGTCTGTCTGTCTGTCTGTCTGTCACATGCAAGCGCGCGCACACACACACGCACACACACACACATACACAATAATAACATCTGATATCTTCCCAAATAAGGAACCAGGAAATCTTATATTTCCCCTGATCCATCCATCCATAATGTGCGTTAGCGTTAGCGGTCATGTTTTGCCATCTAATTCGATCACCAGAGTGTGTTCTGTCTCGACCACATCTCGTCCCATGATAAGGGATCATAAAAGTCTTATATTTCCCTGATAGGAACCAGAAAATCTTATTTTTCCCCTGATAAGGAACAGTCAAAATTTTTGGACATGTTATGAGAAGAAATGGACTGGAGAACTTAGTGACAGCTGGCAAGATCGAAGGGAACAGACCAAGAGGAAGACCGAGAGGAAAATACCTGGATGGCTTGGCCACATGGCATGGACGAGACAGGAACACTGAGCTGATCCACGACTCTGGTGATCGAGTGAAATGGCGAATCATGACCGCCCACGCTTTCCGGCATGGCACATGATTGATTGATTGATTGATAAGGAACCATAAAAATCTTATATTTCCCCTGATAAGGAACTAGAAAATCTTATATTTCCCCTGATAAGGAACCACAAAAATCTTATATTTCTCATGATAAGGAACCAGAAAAATCTTATATTTTCCCTGATAAGGAATCAGAAAAACTTATAGTTTCCCTGATAAGGAACCAGAAAATCTATATTTCCTGATGAGGAACAAGAAAATCTTATATTTTCCCTGATAGGAACCAGAAAATCTTATTTTTCCCCTGATAAGGAACCATAAAAATCTTATATTTCCCCTGATAAGGAACTAGAAAATCTTATATTTCCCCTGATAACGAACCAGAAAAATCTTATATATCTCATGGTAAGGAACCAGAAAAATCTTATATTTTCCCTGATAAGGAACCAGAAAAATCTTATATTTTCCCTGATAAGGAATCAGAAAAACTTATAGTTTCCCTGATAAGAAACCAAAAAATCTATATTTCCTGATGAGGAACAAGAAAATCTTATATTTTCCCTGATAAGGAACCAGAAAATCTATATTTCCTGATGAGGAACCAGAAAATCTTATATTTTCTTTGATAAGGAACAAGACCGCCTTGCCTTTGTATCTATAAAAAAAAAAGGTATGAGTGCCGATAGTTCAGAAAGCAATGGCAAACTACTGTATGTAAACTTGCTAAACAATCACACACAGCCAAAAAATGTTGGTGTTGACTGCGACGTCATGTAAAGGATATGCAACTAACTTTGAACTTAATAAGGAAGCAGAAAATCATAGACTTTCCCTGATAAGGAAGGCATATGAACCTTATATCATCCCTGCTAGAGAATGTGATAATCTCGTATGCTCTATGATAAAGAACTTGAGAATTCCCCCGTGATCCAGTTCTAGGGAAGTGAATGCCTAGCCGCCACCGACACAGATACAGAATATAGACGGTGCCTTGTGCACAATGACATCTAAAAAAAAAACAGGACATCGCTGTCAACATCAGCATCTTTCAGCTGATTGTTGATTTCTTGGCAAGATTACGCTCAGTAGTTTGCCATTGCTTTCTGAGCGGCCGGCTCACATACCCCGTAAGTTACCGACGCGATTCGAACCACTGCTGATTCTCACCATCGACCGTCGTCACGTTACTTACGAGAGTATACGAGATTACGGAGAAAAGTCGCTAACCTATAGGCCAGGAAGCCGGCCAATGATATCTAGAGATATAAGAAACCAGCGAGAGAGAGAGAGAGAGAGAGAGAGAGAGAGAGAGAGAGAGAGAGAGAGAGAGAGAGAGAGAGAGAGAGAGAGAGAGAGAGATTTATTGGTTGATTGATTTTTATTTGAGAGAGAGAGAGAGAGAGAGAGAGAGAGAGCGAGGAGAGAGAGAGAGAGGAGACGAGAGAGAGAGAGAGAGAGAGAGAGAGAGAGAGAGATTTGAAAAGAAAGAGGTGCGACAAAAATAAAACGAGAGAGTAACGATCGACATGCTAAAACTGTTTACTATGTGTACAACCCAGAAATGTTCACAACCATATCCAGCAAAACTCAATACGCTAGTTGGCGTGATGCTCGCCAGACTCCCTGTTGACACAAGAGCGCAACACGATACTCCTGATGAAGGAAATAAATGTCGAGTTGTAACCTGCGACCAACCTCGCATTTATCTTTCCGTCTACATTCCTTGTTGCCCTATTTTATTTTTATGTTTGTTCAACGCTCTGCCCCAAAAAACATGCCATTGTTTGGTTGTCAAGCTCCATAAGAACTCCAGTCTCCTTTTATAAATCACATAAGGAGAATTTCAGCACAGTGTATTAACTCTGTGGTACGCTAAAGGTAATATTTTTATTTGGGAAACACAATCAAGTGAAGCTAAGACGGCTAGTTGATTTCTAGCCATACAGATGTGACAACAGCAAATCTAATGGAAAGGGACCAAAGAAAAACACAGATAAATATGTAACAGAGGTAAAGGAAAGGAAGATATAGTTTCCTTTGCTACGGTGCTATGAGGAGAAGAGCGCAACTCTGACGGTACTAGGGTCAAATGAGGTAAACAAAGAGAGAGAGAGAGAGAGAGAGAGAGAGAGAGAGAGAGAGAGAGAGAGAGAGAGAGAGAGAGAGAGAGAGAGAGAGAGAGAGAGAGAGAGAGAGACTCGCAACGCGAGAAAAGGGACAGTTAGAAGTAAGAAGATTCAAGATTCTTGGACAGGGATCTCAGCTATTACTAATATTCAGGCAGGAACTATCATGTTGAAAACCCAGAGCAAATAAATTGAGGTGTTAGATTGTGGTAGAAATAGGGAGTGTATTGACTAAATGAGGATAAACAAACCCATCAAGAACAATACAAAAAGCTCTGTTATTTATCAACTACTATAACATCGGCAAAGGAGAAAATTATTGCAGATAAGTCACACACCGAGCGTATGAGACGTAAGATGGTGCATGATGGTGGAAATGACCACGTGTTCACATTCACCCACTGTGAACGGACATTTACAGCGCGAAATGGCCTTATCAGTCACATTCGCTACCGCCATAGGTAAAAGTTATTATGCCTTTTTAAAGCACAAACTATCGTCTGTCAAGACGGCAAGGTGCCAATGAGACAACATCGGTGACAAGTTATGTTCAAACACGTTGGATAATAAAGTTCAATAACAGATACAACAGACAACTGCAGATATCAAACAACAACAGTGGGTAGCCCAGTACTTAAGACAATAGGGTACACCAAGTACCACAACACAAATGATTCAAACGATAGCTGAGTAGAATGACACAATAAAGAGCTTTGACACCGACAACAATAAGACACTTGCAAAAACATAAGTTACACACCATAAATCTAAGACGCAACATAAACCTAAGAATTGTGACAATACCAGATACTATCAGACATTAGCAGACACTATCACAACCCAGGAGAGCTCTGACACTACTAGTCAGCCACTCGGCTTTGTGCATTAAAGATTGCTCACAGATCACGCAGGGAAAGTTTCCCACAGCTCAATAAGTTGAAACCAGGGTAGAAGAGCACTTTCATGTTCATCAACTAGCCGGGGCGACGTAGGACACAGAACTGCCAAGTTGCTTTGTTACAAGTGGCGAATCTGGCGTTGGCAACATTTTAAACGTGCCCTGACTTGGCGCGGTTACATATGGAAGGTTTTGTCAAATGCTATATCCGGAGAAGAATAAGGACCTCGTCTGGCAATCTTCTGGTCGTGTCAAACGGCGAACCATGATCACTTACGTTATTCGCATGGCATATGATGATGACAGATTTGTATATGTTACTGACCTAATATTTTTAAGCCAACTGAAATCACGGCTATTGTTTTACTAATATAATCATTGCCTTACACTTTCAAAGCCGCAGGATTACCGTTTTGCTTGTCCATTGTGGTAAAAGAGGACCAAGTTGTCATACATAAGGCCTTGAATGATTATGGAGGCCGCCGATGTGACCAATGTAAATCTGGAAGCCACTGTTACAACGAATGTACAAGAATATCGACTGCTGACCAGACGTGGGAAAATGGACTTTCAATGTTTGCACAGCGCGAATCTGTATATCTTCCTAGATTCTGCTTCAGAATTGATGCATCAGCAGAGATTTCCCTACGCCAGGCAGAGACATTCGCAGCTGTGTTCTCCACATTTTCAAAAGCAGTGACACATTTCGTCACTGAGCTTTTCATAGCGTCTTTGTATTTCTTCTTCAGTTCACAGCGAGTTGCCTTGCATCCGCCGGAGAGATCCGTGGCGGAGAGGTTGTAGTTAGATTTGTTTTTCTATTCTACAATTACACCTTACCAGTTCAACTTCAGTGAGACGTTATATTAGGGTCCATCCTGGCTCAGGTTAATAGTCATATGACTGAGTAAGCCAAAAAAATAGCGGCTGCCCACGGTTTTACCCTCACAAGCTTATTAATTTGAAGGTGATTGTTGTCCATAGGGGGGGGGGGGTATTGATTAGATTGCGGTGTCTGCTTCAGGCTTATAAGACACATGGTTCGTTCACAGCTGAAAGTTGAGAATATCTCAAAGAACCATGGTTACATAAACGTTCTCCTGATCTCTCCAGTAGTGAGATCGGACACCTAGCATCTACGGATAAGGGTGACAAACAGGAGACCCAGTGTGTCAGTTGCGCACGTTAAACATTCAAAGCAGGTGGGCATCGCAAAGAGCAGGCCGCAACGCCGCTTCCCTGGCAACATTTTTAGGAAAGAAAACCTACCCATGGGTAGATTGAGCCAGTTACCATGAATAGAATCTGGCTAGAGGAAGCAACACTTACACAGATGCATATCGTCGTCGGCCACATTGACATTTGAAGTGCATAACACGATGTCACACACTTCCATTGAAAGAGGAAGTAGAAGAAAAGGAAGTATCAAGCAAGCTTGCCATGGTAGATTTTCTTTGGAAATTGCGTATTAGAGATGAAGGCAAAAGAACCTTTACTACGCGAAGCAGAGTAATCAGCAGAAGTGTTCTCCCAATTTTCAAATGTAGTACCATAGTTCCTCATTGAGACTTTCATTGCGTCGTTGTATATCTTCTTTGGTCACAGCAAGCTTGTTTGCATCAGTTCTTAGACGATGTTCTTTGGTAATCGCTTAATACGTATGATGACAAAAGAGTCTGTACTACGCCAGGGAGAGAGAACAGCAGCAGTTTTCTCCAAATTTTAAAAGTAAATACCACATTTGCGTTATTGCAGATGTGGTTGTTTTGTTGTATCTATTTTTCTGTTCATCAAATTCCCACTTGCCTGAATCAAGTTAAAAATATTTTCAGACGAAAATGTTCTTTGGACGTTCAGTACACACGAAGTGACATGATTAGCCTATCAGAGCTCCGATTTGTACAGCACAGCACGGACGATTATTTTATAATGTCATGGGAGAACTTCTACATTACTCACTTTATATTTCCATTGCATGTTCAGCAGCTTTCATATGGAAGCAGTATAATCTTTAACGCATGTCCACTATGCACTGTAAACATTTCGACTCTACTCTGTCAAGATTTCACACGCATATAAAATAATGTGTGTGTGTGTATTGTTTTTTTCTTTTAATTGCTGTGTAAGCTTTCAATTTATTTTCGAGTTTTTGACTCCTCGGGACCAAACTGGTGCTCTTAGTCTCCTACACAGTTCGTGGCATCGAAGAAAAACAACATAATTGGTAACCATTTCCCGAACAACATAAAATAAGTTGCCAACAATCAACAAGTATTTACGTGCTGCAGTTTACCAAAATACAACCACATTCTTGAATTCCGAAGCAAGTACCTATTTTTTATTGAGAAAATGGCCACCCTCATACTACTATCTGAACAAAGTATGGATATTTCTTCTGGTGTTTAAGCTCCACTGGTTTTAGATTGCTTGTGCTAATCAAGAATAACACCGCGACAACTCCCTCATGGCAAGACAGACAACAAGAAGAAGTCATTAAATGCTTGTTCAGATAGAGTGATGGAGTGTGGGGAATGCATCTTGCCGGATGAACATCCCCAGATGTCATGTAAAACACATTAGCGTAAAACATGGCATGTTTTACGGCCATGGAGAAATAATGGTGTGGTTGGGTACAGGTGTAGCGGTAGTTAAATACTCATAAGGGATTATTATAAGTGTGAGTGTTGTCTGTGAGTGTTGTCTGTGAGTGTTGTCTGTGAGAGATGGCGTACAGGCGTATTGTGTAACAGAAGGAGAAACAACGTGTGTGACGGGCTGGTACAGACAAACAGACAGACGGACTGCTACAGAGACAGACAGACGGCCTTGTACAGAGAGACACACAGGCGGGCTGGTACAGGGAGCCGGACGGACATATTATGCATGTAGAAAGATAAATAAATAGACAGGTAGGTAAATACTTAGAAAGATAGATAAATAGGCTGATAGACAGAGGGAAGTAGGTGGACACATAGGCAGACAGATAAATAGAGAGACGGACGGATGGACGGACCGAGCTCTCACGGCTAGACAAGACGGACAGGCAGACAGAGACTCTCCCCCGATGTGTCTCCACCTTGCCGCGGTGGGGGAGCTTGTGTGTCCCTCTGACCCCATGTGCTTGCCGATGGATGAAAACTACATATCGGACAGCTTATGGGATAGGGGCCAGACTAAGAGAGACACAACCTGTTGCTCTGCGGGTAGACTGAGGGGAGGATAACAGTCTGAAGTTTAAATCAGGCACACGAAGGCAAAAGATTTGGTCCGGACAATACTCTAAGGCTCTCTGTCGAGGGTTGAGGCTGACCGCTCAAAGCCACAAACCCTCGGATCTGAGAGCCGGGCCGATACCCACCCTCCGAAAATAGAGGTGAGATATTGAGCAAGCTACAAGCCCAGGTCTGATACCTGTTCGAAGGCTCTCAGCTGGGGGATATGAGGGATTCCCGGATGAGAGGGCCTGGCCGCTTCTCGTGCACTGCTGCACGGAGGTAAAGTGCTGAGCCGGCAGCACATGTAGCCTACCTCGTGAGCGAGTACAAAAAGTCAGAAGAGTGCCCCAGTCGAATGAAATGGTTACGAATACTGTCTGTATCTAACTCATAGAGAGTGTAGATAAAAGTGGTAATAACGTCTCAATAACACGAAATGGAATGCACGGCTAGCGAATCCATTGCGTGGTCCGAAGCAACAGCAAAAGCTTACCGAGTGGATGTCGCCCGCAGTCTGACCGTTCCTGGTGTGTGCTTGAGCGACCAGTGGCAAGCGAGATGCCCAACACACGGAAGTGAGGAACTAAAGCAGCCATGAGCAGGACAAGGCAACTCCTTGGGTGAGGCCAGTCTCAGAGCAATATGTGCCGGCTCTGCAATTATGGAAGCCTTCCCTTGAGGGCCGACCACGATGTCGTTTATCGTTCTATCTTGACCAGCTGAGATGTGGGCGACACCACGACAATAAGTCTAACGTGCCTCGAAACCCGAGGAAGGCTAACCTCATTAAAAAATGCCCGCCGGAAGTCGGAAGTGCCGTCCTACGGGTGGCAAACTAAAAATTGGCACTACGCATTTACGTCCGAGTGAAATATCTCGTCCGAATGTCTCTCGTGCTAGGAACAGCTCTAACTACCTAGTTTCCGAATGCCGCTCTTGTTCGGAACAGCTCTGACTAGGTAGTTTTCCGAATGTCTGTCGTGCCTGGAACAGCTCTGACGGGCACAAGGACAAGCACATGTCCGAAAACTCGCTGAGTGGATACCGTCTACAGACCTGTCTGGTTTGTGCGGGAACGGCCCGGGACGAACAAAATGCCCAATATACTGAAGTGAGGAATTAAAGCAGCCATGAGCAGGACGTGACGATTCCCTCGGTGAGCCCAGCATCAGAGCGTTATGTGTCAGCTTTACAATTATGGAAGCCACCCAGGATGGCGGAAAATGCTATGGGCTGTCCCTGCCTTCATTTGAGGGATGACTGTGCAGACTTCGACTGTTCCAACTTGACCAGCTGGGCGGTGGACAGTACCACAAAAGTGAGTCTCCCAGGAATGCTAACCTGGTCAAAAATGCACGCTAAAAGTCGGATATGTTGGTCTAAGGGTTTCGATCCAAGGGTGCCTAACCAGACACACCGCAATCACATCTGAAAAAACACTCCGGATGAACGCAAAGAAGAAGAAGAAGACAGAGACTGGCAGTCAGAGAGAAAGAGACAGACAGACAGATAAACACATACCCATTTAGTCAGCCAGCCAGCCATTATGACAGACAGACAGACAGATACACAGACGGGTACAAAATGTCATTCAGTTTTCGTCTCTGTTGTATTAAAGAGGCAGATGGATTGAAACCTACAAGCAGCTAATGGGACTGATGTTCACAACTAGAAGTCAACTAGGAACAGCATCAGTTGTGATGGTTGAAGAAAGCTTTTGTGGTTGCTGGACGCATAGTTGTCGTTTTGCCTTTTCAGTCATCTGTAACAGTGTATACTGATTATTAAGTAAATATTCACTTGATAGTTTCTACTAAAGCTAGGACCCATTCTTTTCCAAAATATAAGCGTCTACTATAACTTGGTGGTGGAACCCTGCCAAGCATGCATAAGTGGAAGTCGTCTAATGCATAAAGGACCAGGAAATTATTAAACCGCACTATGAACCACCACAATTATAACCAAGGCTGAAGAAGCAGGTTGAACGAGGTGGAAACTTTTTTTTTCTCTTCTACAAACGAAATGGAGATTCCTTCTTCACATTATTTAACGACTGGCAGAATATTTCGAACAAAAATGAGGCGACAGTCGTTGACGAAAGCCGTCTTTGCGAGAAGTCAGACAGTTTTAAACTTGGTTACAATTTTAAAATGACGAAAGAATGAAACAGCGAAAAGCGAGACGAACAATGGGCGATCTGCTAGTATAAATCTGGGCGAAGGTATGAGTTGGGATTACCTTCGATGGGCAACAACCCCTTTCAGATTAATTTCCGAAACGTGGCGGATTTTAGGGTTTTATTTTTTTTGGTTTTGTATTTTTTTTTCCGCGCTCGCTCACTTTGAACTCAAGCGTAGTCCATACTACTACTTCTAGTAGTGCTGGACTGAGTGTTTCGTTCAGATTTGTTTTCCTTCTTAACAGTGTCCCTCGCCATCAGGCGAACCCACTCCGACTTCAGAGCTACGTGTAATTTACGTCCCCAAGTCAAAGACGACAGGTCAACATTTTAGTCCAGCTGTCCGGTGTCGGGTTGAACTCGTTACCTCAGCATCAGCACACCGGATGTTTAAGAACACGCGTTCTTATCCATTCGGTCATGCTGACCTACGTGGGTGATTTGGACACAGGATTATTAATCTAAGGCTGGGATGGATCCTCATTATAACTTCTTTTCTGAGGTTGATATTTACAATTATGAATTGGCCATAATCATTACTCAACACACTAGTTGTTTTGTAAATAATAATGTAATGATATACGCGTAAGTGATTGCTGGCGCTGAATTTAGACAACCTGAGAATGGTATAACTGGAGAGTCGTTTGTCCGGAACCCAGAGTTCACAACAAACAGAGGAAGCTCTAGACAAGAGTTTCGCCCTCGTTTGAGCTCGTTGGTAGTGCACATCCCTGACTGGACCACGGGACGCGGCTCCAGTCAGAGATGTGCACTGACGAGCTCAAACGAGAGCGAAACTCGAGTCAAGTGCTTCCAGTTTGACGTGGACAAGGCCCAAGGTTTGTACCGGAATACGATCAGCGTTGCCAGTACTGGGTTGTGCTCAATCTTCAAAACCCAAAACAACCAAATAAATCAAATAGATTCAAAAAACAAAACAAAACACGGACAAGGGGGAAACAAGAGTTAAAAGTGGTGGACACGGCAAGGGGAGTCTCCTTCCGTACAGCGCCTTGCCCAAAGCACAAACTCCGTAGCTCCAGCGATGACATCAAGGATCTCTGAAAAAAATTGCACCCGTGAACCGAATTCATAGCCCAGAATCGAACCCACAATCTTCGAAGCGCGAGTCAGACGTAGTAACCACTTTGCTTTAGAGACTCCAAAAAATTTGAGCCCTCCAGGATTCGAATCTGAAATCTTCGGATCCGTAGTCAGACGCGTTATCCTTTGCACCACAGGTTATATTCACGAAAAAGAAATTTAGAAGCAGAATTGAATAAT